>LOJH01005244.1:8380-26054 GCA_001685095.1 Ellobius talpinus | reverse complement strand
CTCTCTCTCTCTCTCTCTCTCTCTCTGTGTGTGTGTGTGTATGTGTGTGTGTGTCTGTCCTAACTGGGTTACTAAGTACAATAATTTTGTAAAAGAACTGGAATTGAAATTGATTGGTCCAGCCGTGGTACAGGCCTCTTGGCTTCTCTTCTCTCTTTCTGTTGTCTCTTCATCTGGTTTCACATGGCCATTTCATTTCTGAATAATAAC
Source organism: Ellobius talpinus (assembly GCA_001685095.1). NCBI lineage: Eukaryota > Metazoa > Chordata > Mammalia > Rodentia > Cricetidae > Ellobius > Ellobius talpinus. The sequence continues at coordinate 25,844 of LOJH01005244.1, read as the reverse complement.
ATTCGCCAAAGGGTGAGCTAGGAGGAGGAAAAGATAGGAAAGTCACATTAGATAGCGTGCAGAATAATTTTGATAAAAGCCTCAGAAGAGAATGCAGCTATAATTAACAGTAAAATGAAACTCCGAACTCCTAGTGGATTTAGGTTTGTTTTCCTCTTGTAATCCTTTGTTCCTTTAAAAACAAAATGAAAACAACCCAAGTTCACTGATGTCAGGTACATAGTGAAAGCACACCCTTTTTGTTTTGCCAAATAAACCAGGTCTACCACAGGGTGGGTAGCAACAGCATTTAATACCTTTGCCTGCTTCAGTCTGCAGTGATGACCTTACTCACAAGTTCAAAGGTTTTACTGTGATGAATGAGGCAGAGAGATACGAAGCCCTGAGACACTGCCGCTACGTGGACGAAGTCATCAGGGATGCACCGTGGACTCTCACACCAGAGTTCCTGGAAAAACACAAGGTACCACTCTTCCTTCCACATTCTTCCAGGAACCAGATTAGGGGCTCTGGCTCTGTAACTGAACCTGCAGGAAACCTGGAGACTCTCCCAATTTCTGAAAGGGGAAGCTTTAGGAGCTGACATGTGGCATCACTTGATGTAACACTCTTTTGTCCAGAGCTAAGGATTGCCATCTTCTCCTTGCCTTGGATGCAGGTATTAGGCTATTTAGGTATTTAGGCTAGCCAGGTCCAAATGCTGCCCCCCTTCTTCCCCTAAAGAACCATGAGCAAGAATCTTAACCACTCTGGACTCCGTTACTTTATCTACAGAACTGCATGAGACTGCTGCCCTCCTTCTGGTACCATTTTAAGGAGCTAATGAAAAAAATCCAAGTAAAACACTTGGAAATCTGGCTGTCCATGGCAGGCGCTCCAAGGATGCCACTGTTACTACCAACAGCATCATTGTTGGTACTCACACTCACGGGCATCCTTAGGCGTGGAACAAATGTACACCCATCTTACCTGGGAGGTCAGGGATGAGGCTTTAAGGAAAGAACTTTATAGCTATGATTTTTGTGACTCTGAGGTTCCTACTGACATAAGAATTTTATTAGTTGAAAACATGAGACATTCTTTTGATCTGCATCAAATTATGTTCTTTGTATCTCCCTACCAGCCCCACACTAGGAGCTATTCTTTCCTTTTATAAGCAGTACAAAAAATAAGATTAAGCTGTTCTAAGAATTTTCTTTTCTATTTTTAAATTTGCAGTGCAGAAGAGAATAGAGAACACTGATAAATGTGCACGGGTAATAGCAGAGGAGACAATTTCCTGGTGAGAATGAAAAGAAAGGAGGAAAAACTACAATATGATTTACTATCAGCAATCATACCTTTTTTACTTAGCATATATTGTATATTTAGTATATGACAGTATAGTATTTAGTATATATATTAGAGGATACTAATAATGACCATACTGAATGTCATTTATTATTTACCATATGCCCAGCACTATGCAAAGGACTTTGTTATTATACAAAGTGGGTTCAGTGTCATGGCTACCCTGAGTTGTTATTATTGTGCACTGAAGAGGGGGAACTAAGCTTGAGTATGGAGGAGAGAATTAGTAACAACAACGGTAATAAAATATATATATTGAGTACTTGCCCATGTATCACTTTCTATTTTTAAGCACTGTTACATATCATTTAATACAGAAATTCTTCTTTGAATTTGCACCCCAAAGGGCATTGTCTGGAAGTATTTTGGTTATCATTGCTAGGGGGTGCCACTGACATCTAGTGGGTGGAGGTATGAGATGCTGCTCAGCGTCTTCCAATGCACAGGACACCTGTACACACACACCCCAAGATTACCTAGCCCCTGCCGGTATTGAGACCAAAGAATCCTGATTAACTTCCTCCTTCCTGTTTACGGGTTTTATAACTTGCAAGTGCTAGTCAAAATTGCTTCTTGAGGTGGACTAAAGGCCCACTGTTAACAGCTTTAAAATCTGTGCAGAGAATTTACTTGGTGAGGTTGGAAAGAGGGGTGAAGATTAGCAGGCATGAGGACCAGAGGAAAATTGTTCAAGAAGGCATATTAGTTACTTCTCCCATCGTTGCCACAAACTATCTCAGCAAAGCAAAGAAGAAAGGGAGGAAGGGAGGCAGGGAGGGAGAAAGGAAGGATTTATTTTATAAATTCCAGGGGATGCAGTTCCTCGTGACAATGGATGGATGTGTGGAAGTGGAAGCAGGAAGCAGCTGGCCACACTGCATCCAGAGTCAGGAAGCAGAGAGCAGTGAAAGCTTGGGCTCAGCTCACTTTCTCCTTTTCATTTGGTTCAGGAGCCAAGCCCAGAGAATGGTGCCGCCCACATTCAGGGTTGGTCTTGCCCCTCAGTTAACCTAACCAAGAATCCCCCCACAGACATGCTCAGAGATGTTTCCAGGGTGAGTCTAGATCTTGTTGAATTGATAAGAAAGATTAGTCACCCCAAGAGGACAGCCCACCTGACAACAGGACGGTTTGGAGAGAAAGTCCAGATAGAAGTTAGGGTCAACTCAGACGACAGGGACTGCTTCTGTAAGGCTGATCTTGAGGGGCTTTTGAAGTTGTCACAGCTGCTCTGATGAAGACAGTCATGGGTTGTTATGCCCAGAGGACAGCATTCTGGGGCCGCATTGGGGTGGAGAGGGGAGGAGCCATCGCCCCTTCCAAATCTCTAAACCTACCCCTCCGTGCCAGTGGTAATGTCCTGTTGGTCTTCCTTCAACAGATTGACTTTGTGGCTCATGATGACATCCCATATTCCTCTGCTGGCTCTGACGATGTTTATAAGCATATAAAGGAAGCAGGTGAGGCATTTTCTTGTCCACTACAGCACACAGGCAAGCCTAAGACGACAGCTGCTCTAGGACTACAACATGTATATCCAGAGTGTTGGGACAGCCGCTGTCACCAGAGCAGCCAGGTCTGTACCTTCCTCTTTGTAAGGACTCCCTCAAAACTCAGGAGAACTTGGTAAGAACTGGGAGCCTGCCACCTTTCAGTCCCAACCTTGCTAGCAAGGAGCTGAAAGAGAAGAGAGAGATCTCATGTGCTTCCAACTTGGAAAGCTGCAGAGAAGCTGAGAAAGAGTGGCAGAGGGGAAGGAGAGAAAACCTGCTTGGTGCATGAGTCCCATCATGATGGGTCAGGGCATGGGGGATGAATACATTCTTAAGGTCTGAGCTGCAAGCCAACTCTTCCTTCCTTAAAAACAGCAGCAGGCACGTAGACCAAGGATTGGGATCAGCTAAGAGACCCCCAAGATTAACTGCATTGCTGCTCAAGAACTCCTCAGCATCTGGTAGTAGTTTCCTTCCCGGGTGAGTGGTCTCAGTAAAGGAGGAATAACAACAAAATGACTCCCAAGGTAGTGATTGATAGATAGATAGATAGATAGATAGATATAGATATTGTTGTTTTTTTTGAGACAGGTTTTCTCTATGTAATAGCCCTGGCTGTCCTAGAACTTGCTCTGTAGACCAGGCTGGCCTCGAACTCACAGAGATCCGCTTGCCTCTGCCTCCTGAGTTCTGGGATTAAAGTTGTGCATCACCACACCTGGCTATAGTGATTCTAGAATGCTGGTTTTGTTCATGACTCTTGTGAGGCAGGGTCATAGCAGGAGCCTTGGCTGCATGCTTCTTTTATCTTTATCTTTAACTATGTACATTTGGCTGGCCTAGAACTCCCAGAGCTGGCCTGTTCCTGCTTCCCAAGAGCTGAGATTAAAAGCATGGGCCACCATGCTTGTTGTGTCTGGTTTTTATAAAATGTAGTACAGGGGATTAAGCCTAGAGCTTCCCATACACTGGGCAAACCCCCTACCACCTCTACCATAGGCTGAGAGCTTTTTGATTTACTCTTTCAAGCTAGATGCTGAAAGGAGCAGCTGTCACCTAACTGTAAGCTAGGAGCTCAGCTATGGTTGTCACTGGGGCACAAACACATTGTCTCCATGTTACTTGAGCTTCATGAAGGCTGGGAGCGACTGTCTAGAGAGCAAGCAAATTTAACGTTTCTAAAGGCTTCCTGTGGCCATCATCTATATAACCTTTTAAGTATAAGCAAGTCGCTGAGGCTAACCCAAATTCAAGGGCAAAGGAGTGTGGGCCTCTTTTTTAAGAGTTATTTTTCTATATTCTTCTTTTGTGTATGTGTGTATCTCTTTCTAAAACATTTGCTTTCTTAAATTTATTCCTTGAGAGTGTCATACATGTGTACTATGTATATTGATCATGGCCAAGCCAAATACTCTCCACAGCCTTCCAAGGTCCCCAATACTCTCATCTTCTACCTTCATGTCCTCTTCCTGTTTAAAAACTGTAATCAACTGAGTTCAATTGGTGCTGCTCATGGGGCCATGCAATGGAACATGGGCAGCTTGCCAATGTGACCCTTTATCACAGTTCACTTTCTGAACTGAGGAGTTAGGTGGCATTTTGTTTCCTTGGAAGTGCGGGCCTAAGACTAAGTAAGGTTATGTGAGTTCGTTTGCACAGAGCTCCTTCCTTGTGGTCTCCAAATCTCCTCTACTCGCTCCTCACTGGGAGGAAGGTCTAGTGGGGACATACATAGAGAACGCCATAGAGTAGCCACTGTGGAAGAGAGTATCTCAGAAATTATCTGAGCACCCACGTGCAGCTTTTCTACTCTGCAGTCTATTTGGAAAGTCAAAAATCACTTTAAAAGAAGCCAGAGACATCATGGGTATAAATTAAGCAGTACAACATTGGGCTCTGTTTGTCAGAGCCGAGCATCAGACTCCTCTAGCAAAGCTGGACAGGAAGATGGCACTGAGACGAAATAGACTGTGAGGCCCACGTTACTCATTGTCATTCCAATAGTGCCTACTACTGTTGAAAGTTGCTTTATTAACATGTGCTTTGCTGCTTCTTAAAATAGCCTCCATAACCAAACGCTGCAATTCTGAAAAGCATGATAAAAATGGTTCTCTGATCATGCTCATTACTGAATATTTTTAGCAGAGCAATAATTAGGATTTGGAGGAAGCTGGGTGCCTCATTATGTCAGCAGAGGGCTTGGCTTCTTTTAGAGCCCTACCTCTCAAGCAGCCAAAGCAAATCCCCCCAGCTCCAAATCTGCTCTCAGTTACTCAGTCGTAAAGACCCAAGTCTCTGACTTCAGAGAGGGCAAGATCGTATCCCCGCTGTCTAAGTGACTTGCTAAAATCAATTACTAGCTAAAGAACCTTCACATTTCATCAGTCCTGAAGAAAGACAGGATAGGTTTTCCACAGAAAGTCTCCAACTGTTCCAGTTAAGGTGAGGATGCTGTCTGTCCCAGACCTGCTGGCTTGGGGGTCACACAGGGAGCCACCACCTGCCAAAGCCCTGCTCCCATACTTGGTCGAGTTGGAGTTCTCTTTGCATCCCTGTGGTTATATGTTTGTGCTTTCTACCTTCCATTTCATGTGTTTGGTTTCACCCTTCTAGAAAATGATCAGAGAAGTTTCAGACCTAGTGGCCAACTCCAACTCTGTCCTCCAAGCCCTGGGCCAGAGTCCGATGCTCTGTCTCCAAGAGCAGCAGTATCATCCTGCTGTCGACCCTGTGAATGTGCGGATGACAATATGTTTTTAAAGGTCCCAAAGGGACCCTGTGGGGCAGCCAGACAGACACACTCAGAGAGGATTGGCTTTGGAAGGATGCTCAGCATCAGTATTCATCTTGCCACTCATTCAGCAAAATAGTCTAATAGTACCTGCCGGTCACCTGGTACAAGACTACTGAGGAAAGCAAGAATGGTGTGGTCCGTCCCTCATACAGACCCGAGGCAAGAAAGACAGTTGCTAAGGGAGGCGTTTTCTCAAAGCCCTTGCAATATTTGAAGGAAAAGAGCAGTGGGGCTGACAAATAGGAAGATCTGCTTTGGGAGTTGAGACGTAATTTCCTCGACACTAAACCTGAAACCCAGTGGGCAACTAAGTTAAGCAGACAGACTGTGACAGACAGAGAGGAGGAGAGCTGATAGTTTTAGGGCAGTGAAGAAGTTTGGTGTCGCTAGGAACAGGCCCAACTTCATAGACTTTTCATAGTTAGGGTTTCTATTGCTGTGAAGGGACACCATGACCATGGCCACTCTTATAAAGGAAAACATTTAATTGAGGTGGCTTACATTTTCAGAGGTTTGGTCCATTATCATCATGGAAGGAATCATAGTGGCATGCAGACAGACATGGGGCTGGAGAAGACAGAGTTCCACATCTTGATTTGCAGGCAACAGGAAGTGAACTGTGTTACACACAGAGTAGAGCTTGAGCAAAGGCGATCTCAAAGCCCACTGTGACACATTTCCTCCGACAAGGCCACACCTACTCCACACCTAGGCATATATCCTAATAGTGCCACTCCCTATGAGCTTATGGGGCCAATTACATTCCAGTGCCACAGCCTACAAGCGAAAAAATCCCAGTCCTTGGTAGAGTGCAGGAGCCTTGACTGAGGGAGTAAAGAGGAGAGGGGCTGGGAGATGAGACTAAGGCAAGAAGGAAGCACAGGAAGGGACTGTGTAAGCTGTGGCAGAACCAAGTTAAAGGCTTTATTCTAAACATGGTAGCCAGCCAAGGAAAAGGAATGGGCAGGCATGCAACTCGCATTTAGAAGGATGACTCTGTGAATCTTGGCTGTGTGTGTTTAAGTGGACAAAAATGGCATCCCACGAGCTGGAGAGATGGCTCAGTGGTTAAGAGTGCATATGGCTCTTGCAAAGGACCTGGGTTCAGTTCCTACCATCCATGCCAGTCAGCTCACAACTGCTTGTAATGACAGCTCCAGGAATCATTTAGCCTCCCTGGGTACCTGCATTCATGGCTTTTATGCATGTACACATACACATGCACGTGTACACATACACACACACACAGTGGCATGGCTAAGGATTGATTTTGAGGCTCTTGATGTAATCTTTGATTGAGTAAGGTGGTTTGGGTTTGACTAAAGACGGAGAAAAGTGGTTGAATTAGGGAAGCATTTGAGGAACAGGTTTGTTGTTATGAGTGGAATTGGACAATAGGGAAGAAAAATGGCCCAAATGAGCCCAGATCACCTTGTCTAGCTAACTTCTTAGGTGAGGGAAACTAAGGCTGAGTAGCTTGCCTTCAGAGGTTTAAGTGACTTGCTGTAAACTGAGAACCCTTGTCCTCGGGCTTTACCTTGCTGCTGATACAGGACAGATCTAAGTAATTGGAATGGGCTAGAAAGATCTCAATTGCCAACACATGATTTTGGTTGACAACAGAATTTTGAGCATGAATCCAGTTCTTACTGTGTTTGTAGCCATTAGAACTTGGTACCCTTGGGCTTGTTTATTTCTACTCTTTTCCACATATTCCAGATGAAAGGGTCTTGAGTGGTGAAACCACTGTTTTTTGTTTTTTTTTTCCACTGAGACAGGGTTTCTCTGTGGCTTTGGAGCCTGTCCTGGAACTAGCTCTTATAGACCAGGCTGGTATCAAACTTACGAAGATTTGCCTGCCTCAACCTCCCGAGTGCTGGGATTAAAGGTGTGCGCCACCACCGGCGAGTAGGCTATTCTTAAGGGAGATAAAATCATCTAGCACATCACACACATGTCCTTAGGCAGAGACAACAAAGACTCCTTTTCCTGCGGGGATAACGTGAGGCAGACTTCCAGAGGGAAGAAGCTTTGCTGGGATCTGACTCATTCTTTGACTCAGTTATTACTATTCCTTCACTTCACATATGCTGAGCATCTTCCTGTGGACTGCTCTGGGCACTGGCCATGCAAAGGCAACTAAGGCATAACTGCATTCAAAATGTCCATTGGTGTTTCGATTTAAAGAAGCAAAAAATTAAAAAAAATCTACAAAGAACACACAAGCAAATGTCCATGTCTGTACAGAGACAGGTATTAGACACTCGGTTTTGGTCACTGAAGATACCATTGTGCTCCAAATGCTGGGAGTTCTCTTGTTGATTTCAGCAAAGATGTCATGGACGTACAGCCTTGAAGGTGAACCGCCAAGGGTGAGGAAGAACTCTTGTGGATGGTGGGGGGTGGGAAATGGGTGCCAAGGATAGAAAGGAAGAGCTGATCAAGAGCAAATGTCAGGAGCCGGGTGAGTGGATGGTGTCTCCTGGACCAAGCCTGGGATGATGACCATGCAGTGCCATGGTAAAATATGTGGTATTGAGACTGGAAGACTCAGCTGGGGCCAGAAAAGAAGGCTTCCCTGGCTGCCCAGAAGCTCCAATTGTACCCAGCAAAAAAGGAGCATTAAAGGAACGAGGCTGAATGAGGTGATCTTCCCTTTATCTTTTTATTCTTACTTGGACAGGCATGTTTGTTCCAACACAAAGAACAGAAGGCATCTCAACATCAGACATCATCACCAGAATTGTCCGTGACTATGATGTGTATGCCCGGCGCAATCTTCAGAGAGGATACACGGCCAAGGAACTCAACGTCAGCTTTATAAACGTAAGTGCACCTCCCGTGCACTCTGAGGGCCACTGTATTATACTATCGTGACTACTGTCTACTGTGCACTGGGTGGTGCTCTTAATGTCATTATTGTCTCATTTAATCCACATTAAAAACCCAATGGTGTGTTTTAGCTTTTGAGAGAGGGTCTTACGGTATTGCCCAGACTGGTCCCAAAATCATGATCCTCCTGCTTCAGCTTCCCAAGTGCTAGATACACCAGCCTGCGCCACCACACCTGCCCGGCTCAATAATGATGTATCTATTTACAATGAAGGAAACCAGTGTCCTCAGAGGGAACATGCGTCAACCAAGGGGCATAGGCAACTTCACATTTTATAATGGAGCTTCCTTGCTTCCATTCCCTGCCCCCCAAGCCCCTCTTTAGTTTTCAGATGTGGCAAAGGGTTATTGGAACATCTGCCCCTTGGGAAAGGCAAGTGTTGTCTTCTCAAAGGAAAGGGAGGCGGGCGGAAGTGATGAGATGTTCAGCCCGGAGAAAATGCTTTCTTGTTTTAACGTTTTACAATTTTCATTTTATTAAGGCCTTACAGATGCTCATTAGAAACCTTAACAGCCGTTTTTTATTGTCCAGAGAAATTACAGCTGCTTAAATAAAGCCTGAAGCCTTTGGCTTCCTTTTGTATTTCTACCTTATTGTTCCCACAGAGCTGCTGTTAGTTTAATAATAGAGCGCTGTTAAAACAATCTTTAAAACAAGCAAAACAAGCTGTTACAAGGCAGAGAGGAGCTGCATGGTTGGGGGGTGATGTTAGTGAGTCTGGACAACTGAGGTTACCAGGCTTCCAAGGAGCCCATGATTTTGATCCAAACAAACGCTCTCCATGCATACAGAATTCCAGCCCCCAAATAGATACTGTATTCTCAAAGGGTGATTTTTCTGTAAAAGGAGGCATTTATAATTATGTGCAGCTCTAATTATCCAGCATCTTAAACAACTGATCATTGGTATCTTCAAAATAGGAGGGGCTCATTAATTGTAAGTCGGTGATTATTCATTGTCCCGATAAAGCAGGGAGTGTTGGACTTCAGGCCCCTCTAACTTCATACAAGCCAGGCAACAAAATGGAAAATTCCGGGTTCGAGTGGCACCCAAACACGTAGCTGAAAAGAATTCAGCTAACGTGATGATTTGGTATCTTAGAGAGAATAAAGCCCTGGTTATTTCAATAAATTAAACTGTCTGTTCTTTTAAATTGAATTCAGTCAACCATCCAAGCATAGCAAGCCATTTCCAAAAGTTATTGCTCACTCTCTTTAAATGGTCTTTAGATAAGCCACTTAGCTCAGGGAACCGTGAGGACAGTGGGGGTGTGCTTACTGCCTTTCTATAACAACAAGCCTGGCTGTAGCTCAGAGAGGAAATTGAATGTGTTGGATGGGCGTGTAAATGAATCACAGAACCTCAGAAGTGGCAGAGACCTGATGAGGACCAGTCATCCAATCCATGTCCCTTGACTTTGAGATAAGGCAAACAAGCCACAGGAGGGTGAGGGAGAGGTGGAGTGGCGGTACCCCTCCAAATCTCATGCCTCACAGCCCGGTGCTCACTCTACTGTTATGTGCTGTCACTGAGCACTAAACAAAACAGCCATTTCCAGTGCTGAACAAAACATGGAAGAACATGCTATGAAGACAACAGCTAACACTTATTAAGAGCCAATCAGATGTCCATCTGAGTTTCTTGCCTGCACTATCTCATGAAATACTTGCGATAAGCCCACTGGGGGCGTGTAATGATGCTATCCAACTTATAGGTGAGAAAGCAGAAGCCTAGAAGGTTAAACAGCTCGCCTCAGACCACACTGCAAATGACAGAAGACAGAGTACCTTCCTGTAGCGCATAGGTGTGATCGTATAGCTCAGTAGCAACACACACCGCTCACAGCCAACCCTACCCTGAGGTTGCAATGCAGTTTTGCAAGGTATAAATTGGGGAATTCTGACCTAGTTTCATAATATTTGAAGTATTTTTTACAATATTCTAAAGTACAAAAAGAAAAAATATCCTATGATTCCTTTAGAGACAATATATTGAGATTTCAAAAGGGAAGACCATTTGTGTGATATTATATTTGTCACTGAGATAAAATGTAGGGAATGTAGATAAATGTCTGTGGTGCTTTATGGCAACAATGGAGCCAACACACATGAAACAAATGCCAGGCTTCGAGCCACACATCTCCATGCGTGACCTTACCTGACTGTCACAACAACCCTGTGAGGCAGGGATGTTATCACCCCAATTTACTGATGAGAAAACTGAAGCTTAGAGGTGACTACTGTTTTGCTCAACACAATATGGTTTCCTGGAACATAGGTAGACAACATCCTTGTATAAAGTCTCTAAGCACAAAATACAGAGAAGCAATCAAAATGAAAGCTTTCTTTATATCTAAGGAAACCAATGCAGTTTAATTGGCTTCATAAAAAAATATGATGGCAATTTTAACATGAGGCATAGGTCCTAAGACCAGTCGTGGACAACTTAATATAAACAGTATTGGTTTTAGCACTACCCCAGTAAAACAGAATTTTCAGGCAGACCCTGATCAACCATTCTATATACAATGCATCATTTTATCTATGTTCCAAAAGAACTGAGTATGGGTATTTGCTCAATGAAGGGTAGTTCTGTGGTCTTGTATTCTGTTCTCATACGATTTCAACTCATAGATGTTGAGCACAGTACAACGTTTGTACTTCCCTTTATAGATCCAAATAGACTGATGTGTAAGACATGCCTTCCTATCAGTCTAGCCCTTGGGAAAAATGACATCTACCCTTTACATTAGGAGCAAACCCAACTTGATATAAAACATAACCAATAGAGATGGACTTCTCTGCTGTTCTCTTGAACCAATCTATCCCATCGATTTTTACCAGGAGAAGAAGTACCGTTTCCAGAACCAGGTGGACAAGATGAAGGAGAAGGTCAAGAATGTGGAGGAAAGATCAAAGGAATTTGTTAACAGAGTAGAGGAGAAGAGTCACGACCTAATTCAAAAGTGGGAAGAAAAATCAAGAGAGTTCATTGGCAACTTCCTGGAACTTTTTGGGCCAGATGGCGCATGGGTATGTAGCTATTTTAATTGGCATTGACATGGCAGGTATTTTCAGCTTATCTTCCTTGCATGGAGCTACTCAAGGATGTCCCTTATCCAGTGGCCTCTGCTCAGACACCATCTCAAGTCACTCCAAGGCTATGTCCATATTCAGTTACTGATTCATCCCTCAGAATGGTGCCAAATGGCACACAAAGTGGGGTCTTCTCTGTTTCTGTTTTCAGAACCTGGAAGCCATTCACTTGCCTTTGAGTGTCTTGTGTTGCAGATGTTGGTCTTGTAGTTCATCCTAGCCTTCCAGCTGGAGGTGATGCAAAGCTTAGGGCTAAAGGTAACATGAGTCACTGCAACATGGAGCTTGTGTTAGAAGTCAAGTCCAAAGGCTCTTAGATCAACTATAGGCATTCGTGTTTGAAGGAGGTGTTGTATTAAATTTTCTGGGAGAGACACGAATAAACATGTACTCACCCCAGATAGAGTACCAATGACAGACCAAAGTAACAACTCGGCTCAATTCTGGCTTGCTGAAACAATGAGTTTATCAGGTTTAACGAGAATGAGTGAGGGCTTACTAACAGGTGTGTGAATGACTTCAAGACATGTACACCAGCCAAAGTCCTAGCTCAGATTGGGTGACAAATTTCCTATAGCTGAGTAGCTACAGTTCCCTTTCAGGTGGCCTTCCTGTGTTTCACCATTTATCCTAGCGGCTCTCAAGACCACAGGTAGCCGGGACAGAATGACAGTTGGCAGGGAGGTGCAGGGAGGGATGGTCAGAATCTTGGATGAGGGTCTAATGACCATCCTCATGGTCTCTTTCTACGTGTCAACAGTCCAGGCCATTGAAAGTCTCCTGGGGGTATTTGGCATCTGCTCTAATTAAGTACATAGAGGTTATTATGCCTGGGGCACAATGCTCCCCAGTAGAAGAATGTACAAGAATGGAGCCGCTCTACCACCTTGGGTTATCAGGGTCTCTGTCACTAGAGAGAAAAAGGAGTAGCAGAATCTTGCCTTGTAACTGTGCTGATAAAACCTTGATTTTCCATTTTCCCCCTTGGCATGTAGTTGTTGGTACAGGTCCCAAAAGTCTTAAGGGACTGAGACCATGATTCAAGAAAGGAAAGGCATATTTTTTCCTCACCTAAATTCTTTAGGCACTTGTGATTCATAACTATAGAAAAGGAAAAGAACATTTTGGAAACTACAATGGTATTTCTCTTGGTAATGCTCTCCATGAGTTAAATAATCAGTACTATTAGCAGAGCTGATGAGGGTTTTGACACATAGATATCTTTAAATTTACTTCCTTTCTAGAAAGAAATACTATGTATATTTTCATATGTGTACACATGTACATGCGTGGGATATGGATGTCTGTGTGCAGAGGCCTGTAGAAGATGTCAGGTGTCCTTCCCCTCCCCCTCACTTATTCCTTTAAATCAGAGTTTCTCCCTGAACACAGCGCTCCTGTTTTTTTGGCTAAGATGAAAGCCAGAAAGCACCAGCAACACTCCTGTCTCGGCAAATAGGAGTGCTTGCTACGCAATCATGAGGACCTGGGTTTGGACCTCAGCACCTGTGTAACAAGCCAGCCATCCCATACACAGCTGTTAGCCCACATTCTAGGTGTGGAGAGACGAGACACATTGCTGGGACTCTCTAGCCTCAAGCCAACTTTCTTTTGAAAATGCAAAGAAGTGATTCCATTTGCTTTCCTTAATCTTAAATAGCCAAGATTTCTTGCTATGATATGAGGAGTCTCTAAGGAAATCCATGTCTACTTAATTGTTTTATTGATGAGTTGTCACTAGTGTCTTTGCTCATTTGAGATCATTCATTATAGGGTTATCTAAAAGTAAAACACTCAATTAGTATAGGAAAATAACAATGTTCTCAGAGTTGGAAGAGATGCTTAAAGTCTAGTGGACTCAAGAGAAGTTGTTTTAAGCCACCAATATTCTATCTGCAGGCTGAGTTTGAAAGGGATGGGCTAACTGAGCCATTAAGACCTCCCAGTGAACACTGGCAAGAGAGCAGAAACCATGCACTGGGTTCCTTCTCACTTTTGGTTCATTTTCAGTTCAGATGATTAGATTTATTAGCACTCTTGTCTGTGCACGGCACTATGGAAGAGCACAAAGACAGACCAAGTGAACGCCCTGCTCTCTGATCATTAGTATATGAATTCTGAACTCGCCCTTTTGATCCTTCGTACTTGGCTTCTTCACAGTTTTCTGACTCTGAAGACCCAGTGAGTGGTTTTTAATGATGCCACATAGCAGCTCATTTGCTCACCACGCTTCAGAAAAGGAACTCTGACAGAAGCCCTCGGGTTGTGACTCACTGGGTGGATGCTTTCTCCACCGGGGTGAACAAAGGCAAGGCAAGGATATCATTTCATGGGAGCTTTCTACCCCCAGGCTTTACATGCTCCCGGCAAAGGTGAAAACGTAGCTGGAATTGTTCTTAGGAAGTCTGGTGACAGCAAGCGGAGGTGATTTTTAAGAAATGGAACCCAGCTTAGAGACTGGAGGTTTTTCTTTGAAAAACTTGCTATTAGTGTCAAAACTGTTATTAACATTAATTTACTGTATCAGCCAAACTTAGACATTACTTTTTTCTGTTGACATTAAAAGTACAGGAATAGTTACAAGGATGTTAAACGCCAAGATAAGTAATTTGCTTTTCATGAATATGCTATTATTATAATAATTCTTTATTTGTGGATTTGTGACTGGAACTCATTTCTTAAAACAGGGGATCTGCATTACCTGCAAGTACAGTACTGATACAAAGCAGCCCGACTTAGAAAGGCACAAAATAGGAAGATTTAAGGTCCAAAATTTGGTAGAGCAGGATTGGTATGCAGCTTCGCATGCTGCTCACGGTGGGTACTCCACACAGGCCTTTCTTCACTGAGTGCCTGCGTGAGGGAATGGACTGTGAGAAGTGCCTAGTCACAGACCTTCCTCACATTTGCAAAGGACGCAGTGAGGCCCAAACTCTCCACGCACACTGTCTTCCTTCGTTTATGGTACTGGACACAGCTTACTGTTTAGTAGATCAAATCCAATAGGTAGAACTTTACGATAAACTCCAAGCCAGCCTGTGCTATGTGATGTCCAGGCCAGGCTCGGCTACCATGTGAGGACCCATCTCAAAGACTAACCAAAACAAAACCAGATGGACTTGGTTGTCTTGGTGTTTCTATTTCTTTCTGGAAGAATCGGACTTGCTTCCCCTGCTTCCTCTGCCTCCCCCAAATAGATTTATGCTGCGGAGGTGGGTCAAAAGAATATTTGAATTTGCTCCTTAGCTATTGTCATGGGAGGGCACTACACAAATATGCAAATAGCAGGGATGGGACCCTAGGAGGCATTGTCGGAGGCTGTCTGCCATGAAGACAATTTTAACAATTTAAAGCCAGCAACCTATTAACTGCAATAATAGATTCTCCCATTCGTGCTTACTCAGCCTGACTGGTGGGCTATTAGGGCCCAAATCATTATTTTCTGTTTTTGTACTTACATCACTTTATTTATTTAACTACTATTAATTGATTTTTCTAAGTTTTCTTGAGTCATACTCAGAAGGTGGCCTATAATCCATTCCCAATGAGAAGAGAAGCCTTCTGTGTTACTGTGTTTTCCACTACTGTAATGAAACACCTAAGACTACTGAAGAAGACAAGTTGATTTCATGCACACTACTGAAGTGAGTTTAATTTATCATACATGAACTTTTTAGAACTAATACCAAACTATACAAAAGTTTTAAACCTAGTTTTAACACATGGTAGCTGTTGTCTTTAACATGTGCACATGTGTAATACACTCTTAGGATGTATGTAGTAAATAAAGCCATTTTTATGGGAAAGAGAACAAGAAAAAAGAGAGGGAGGAAAATATGAGAGAAATTCTCTGAGCTCACTGTTTGGGAGGCTTTGGGGCTTTTTGGTAGGGCAGTGCATCATGACAGAAGAGTGTGAGATGAAGCCACTCACCTGTGACACCTAAGAGAAGGGGGCAAAAAGGAAGAAGAGGGAGGAGGGTTCAGCCACAATGATGAGAAGACTTCTCATTTGGCCTCTTCTTGGAAGGTTTCTGGCCAGCCTCCCAGTCTGCAAGGACAAACCCTTAATACATGGACACCTGGGCAGATGGTCCAGATCCAAGCAGTAGCACCTTTCAGACGAAAGACTCAGGATTGCCTCTCTTGTGAGGGTTGTCTTTTAATAACTGATTGTCTCAAAAGAAGAGCTCTAAATGAACTTAACTTGAAGCTTGCTTGCTTATGTTGTGGCTGATGCTGTTTGTCTCTAAAATGGCAGTTAGTGAAGGATGCTGGGTTAAGGGATGTTGGCCCAGCTTGCAGGTTTTGCTTTGGGTATTGGTCTTCTTAAAGCAGTTCCACTACTTTTGTTTGAAGCATCTGAATTCACAGAGCAGAAACACTGATTGAAATATTAGTACCTCAATCATGGGCTGGTGTCCGCCACTATATTACTTCATTGACTTCGAAAAGAAAGTTCTTCCCTGTTGCTTTACAGTGATGTGAATCCTTTAACAACCAAAGACAAAGGTCTCAAGTCCAATGGAAACTTTTAGTTTATCTTAGACCAGGAGCTTATCCTCTGGCCCAGACTAGTCTAGTAGATCCTATGCCAACCAGACTGTGCCATTTGGTACATGCAATTATTTGTTGTTTTTTTTAAAAAGACTATAGAGGTGATTTGGGAGTGCAGAATTTATATAATGCATGATCCACTGCTGTTTTTTAAATTGTGGCATATGTATTTATGTACATCATAAAATTTGCCATTTTAACTTTTTTTCCCTCAAGATAGGGTTTCTCTGTAGCTTTGGAGACTGTCCTGGAACTCACTCTATAGCCCAGGCTGGCCTCGAACTCAGAGATTCACCTGCCTCTGCCTCCCTCTGCTGGAATTAAATTATGCACCACCATCACCCAGTTTAACTTTCTATTTTCATGCTTGAATATCAAAATCAGGACCTCATGCATACTAGACAAGTGCTCTACCACTGAGCTACATGACCAGTCCCATTTTAACCATGTTCAAGCAAACAGTGGCATTAAGTACATTCGCACCAGCATGTAAGCATCATCACCATCTCTCTCCAGAATGTTTCTACAGTGTCAAAAAGATGCTGCACCTTATAAGCACAAACATCCTACACAAAAGCTGCTTGAAAACATCCTCCTACTTTCTCTCTGAATTTGATTGATTACTCTAGGTAGCCATATAAGTCAAATCATACATTATTTATTATACTTAAAATATACAAGGTTCACCTGTGTTGTAGCATGGATCAATGTTGTAGAAGCTTTTAAAAGCTGAGTAATATTACCCCCCCACCTGTGTACACACCATATCTACTTTGTCCATCCCTCTGGTGGTGGATACTTGGGTTGTGCCACTTTGGGCAGTTGTGAATAATGCTGCAACGAACCCTTCGGTGTTTGGCACATAGCCTTTTAAGTCCCCATTTTCAGGTCTCTTGGGCACAAACATAGACACAAAACTGCTGGGTCACATGGTGATCATCGTCATTTCAGGCACACTGTTAATTTTTAGGATCATTTTGATTTTGATAAAAGAGATAACATGAAGTGTGTGTGTGTGAACTAGATCTCACATTAAGAACATTTTCCTTTCTATGCTGGGGACTGAGCCCAGAACCCAGCAAGTGCTTTACTGGTGAGCCATGTTCCCAGCCTTTCCATGCAAGACTTGATAGTCCTAACAAATGTATTTTTAAGAAAATATACAAATAAAGACTGCATAAACATGAAAGCCTTTAGCCCTGAAAGAGCCTAATTACAGGAGAGGTGCTCACGAGCATGGACTCACTTCTTAGCTGTGCGGCCTTGGGCAAGTTTTTTGGTGG
>LOJH01005243.1:8381-42934 GCA_001685095.1 Ellobius talpinus | reverse complement strand
CTACACATCAGCCAGGGGCTGTACTGCCACCCTGGGCAACTTTGCCAAGGCCACATTTGATGCCATCTCTAAGACCTACAGCTGTCTGACCCCCGACCTCTGGAAAGAGACTGTGTTCACCAAGTCTCCTTATTAGGAACTCACTGACCATCTTGTGAAAACCCACACCAGAGTCTCTGTTCAGAGGACCCAGGCTCCAGCTGTGGCCACCACATAAGGGTTTTTTTTATACAAGGAAAATAAAAGTGAATTAAGTCTGTTAAAAAAATTATAGCTATAAACTTTCACTTTAGAATTACTTTATTTGTACCCCATAAATATTACTAAGTGTTATTTTCATTTTCATTTGATTCTATGTAGCTTTTAATTGTTTTTCCAAATTTCTTTAATAGCTCACTGGGTCATTCAAAATTAAATTTTTCCATGTCTTAGTATGTTTGCATAGTTTCTCATGTTATTGATTTCTAGTTTCATTTCATGACTTGCTATTATGTAAGAACTTACTGTTTTTGTATTTATTAAGACTTGTTTTATGGTCTAAAATGTGACCCATTTTTGAGAAAGTTACTCAAGCTTCTGAGAATAATATTTGTATTACAACTGTTGTTGTATTACAATTGATGGAACACTCTGTAGATATCGGTCAAACCCATTTGGCAGCTTCACTCTGAAGGTTTTCACTTTTTCTTTAATTTGGGTAATAGATCTGTTGAGAGCACAGTGTTTAAACCTCTCACTGATACTGCATCAGTGGAGAAGGTTTTTCTTAAAATAAGCTGTGTTGGAAAAATTGGATAGCCACACGAAGACTATTGAAACTAAACCCCTGTTTCTCACCAATTACAACATTTAACTCAATGTAGATTAAAGAATTAAATGTGCACTTGATGGTCTGAAATTACTACAGGAAATCAAAGGAAAAATATTTTAGGATCTTGGAATAAGAAAGTATATTTTAATATTTTAGACAATACTCTAAAAGTACAAGAAATAAAAGCAAACAAATATAGACAGTTTTATGTAATTAAAAGGTTTCTGAAGAGTAAAGGAAACCATAAAGAGTGTGGAGGGTTAAACTACAGAATGAGAGAAAATACTTTAAAATTATGTGTCTAGTAAGACTCTAAAAAACACTAATAAAATTAGAAATACAATAGCAAAATAATCAAATATCTCTATTAAAATGAACCAATATGGACATTTCTGAAAAGAAGATATAAAAAAGTTTTATGAAATTGTACAACATCACTAAATTGGAATATGTAATGTCATATCACCCAACACTGAGAATGTCTGACAATGGTAAGAACATCAACATCACACCCTCTATAGATAAGTAATGCTGATAAAGATATGTAGAAAGAGGAATCCCTCACACTGTTGGTGAATATCTAAATTAACTAAACCATTGTGGAAAAACAGTATAGCGGTTCATCAAAAAATGAATAGAACTGCCATGTGCTACAGACAAAGGAAATAGAATCAGCGTATTGCAGATACCTCTGCATATGTGTTTATCATAGCATTTTTTCAATAACCAAGAAATGGGGAAAATACAGTGCCTAATGATACCATTCATAGGAATACCAATAGCAGGAATGTGATAGCTATATGCCTTGAAATACTGCATAATTATGGAAAACTATAAAATTCTCTCACTGTAGAAATCTGAATTGAGCTGATAACCATGTGAAATAAGCCAGGCACAGAGAGACAAGTACCACACAGTCTTATTTTTACACAGAATATAAAGAGCTTATTTCATAGAGTTCAAGAGTAGAATGATGGCACTTAGAGGCTGTGAAGCAGGAGAGGCATTGGGACAGTTTAATTAGAGTGTCTAAGTTATATTTAGCAATAAGAAGATCCAGTGTGCTATTGCACACTAGGGTAGCTGCTGATTACAGCTAATGAACTGCACATTCCATATGGTGTGAAGAGTGGATTTCAAATATTTTCTCCTCAAAGAAATAAATTGTTGAGAAAATAAATATGTTTAGGTTGTTTTGAACACTACACAATGGATATATGTGTCAAAATACCATAGATGCCCCATAAATATGTATACTTTTGTTTTTACGGACCAATTAAAAATACATTTAGAACTACAGAGATGGCCCAGTCAGTAAAGTATTTGTATACAAACACAAGGACCTGATTTCAGATACCCAGTTGTAGTTGGTTGGTTTACTATTTTACTCTTTGTTCTTTTGGAGGTCCACCATACACCGCCCAAATAAACACATGCATGAAGAATTTTTTCTTATGAATGCCTGGCCTTAGCTTGGCTTGTTTCAGCCAGCTTTTCTTAAATTATCCTGTCTATCTTTTGCCTCTGGGCTTTTATCTTTCTCTGTTTCTGTACACCTTAACTTTCCTTCTTACTCCCCGAATGAATGTGTTGCTGGGTGGTTGGCCCCTTATATCCTCCTCTCCTCCCTTCTTGCTCTTTGATCTCCCCTCCCAGATTTCTCCTCCTATTTATTCTCTCTGCCAGTCCTGCCTATCCTTTCTCCTGCCTTGTGATTAGCCATTCAACTCTTTATTAGACTAATCAGGTGTTTTAAACAGGCAAAGTGACACAGCTTCAGAGAGATAAACAAATGCAACATACAAGAATGCAACATGTCATTGCATCATTAAACAAATATTCCACAGTATAAAAATGTAAAACATCTTAAACTAATATTTCTTAACACCCAGTACCTCATAAAAGCCAGGCATGGCACTATGTGGCTATAATTACAATGCTATGAATGTAGAGACAGGCAGATATCTGGAGTTCATTGGGTAGCCAACCTAGAGAAATCACTTAGTTCAAGGTTCAGTGAGAGACCTATGTATCAAAAAAGATAGGGTGAGGGAGTGTTTTAGGGTTTTTATTGTTGTGAAGAGAAACCATGACCACAGCAACCCTTATAAAGAAAACATTTAATTGGTGTGGCTTGCGTACAGTTTCAGAGGTTCAGTCCATTATCATCATGGCAGGGAGCACAGCAACATGCAGGCAGACATGGTGCGAGAACAGTTGAGAGTCCTATATCTTGTAGGTAACAGGAAGTTCACTGACACACTGGGTGGTATCCTAAGCATAAAAAAACTCAAAGTCTGCCGCTATAGTGACACATTTCCTCCAACAAGACAACACCCTCTCCAACAAAGCCACTCCTCCTAATAATGCCACTACCTGTGAGATTATGGGGGCCAATTGCATTCAAATTACCCATGGAGTGATTGAGAAAGACATCCAATGTCAGCTTATATGTATGCACACACATACACATAGACACCTGCATGTATACTTTTCAGACACTCATACAAACACATCCACACACCACACATATATGCACAATTCAAATAAAATAGATTGTCAAATAAATGCCATATAATATATATTCCATTTTCCCTGGACAATGAAAAATTTTTAAAGTTATTAAAATGTGAAAGAAAATTACTAAAAACCACAGTATGCCAGCAAGTTTTCAAGAACTAATTCCAAATAACTTCTTTATATGTAGAAAATAAAATGATTATTGATTCTGTAAGAGCACATACTCTGTAGAGGACATACTTAGAATGAATTCTCAGACACAGAGTGCTCAATCAAGACCTTATCTTTTCACAACCTGATTTAGTATTAAGACATTTTCACAGATAAATGGAGATATTGAAAGTGAGGATGACATCTCTAAACAATCAGACTTTCTGAGTGTGGCTAATGACCTTCTCTGACTCAGTTCCCACCCATAAGAACCTTCAAAGGTTGGACCTTAGAGACAGCTTCTGGAAGCTTAGAAACAGTGTCAGAGCCATGTCCAAACCATACCTATGACACTGAGTTAAAAAAATGAAGGTCTAATTAAGGTAGAAAAATCTATCAATCTTAAATTCAGAAAATGATTTTATTTTTATTTTTAGTTGTGTGTGCTGTGTGCATCTGAGTGTGGGTTTGGCATATGAGTGAAGTTACCACAGAAGCCAGAAGAGGAAATCAGGTCTGCTGGAACCAGAGTTACAGGCACTTGTAAGACGCTGAACAAGTATGTACTGGGAATTGGACTCTGGACTCATCAAGAGCCGTACACAGTCTCAACAGCTGAGCCATCTCTTCAGCTCCGCAACTGCAAAAGTTTTGAGTTCAACTGAGATAAGATCACAGAAAATATGCGCTGTTGTAATGCATCACACACTGAAACAGATTAGATGAGGACAGTGGAAGAGCAGGCTCTGAACAGAAAGATGATGAGGAGGATGATTTAAAGATGAAGAAGATCTGGTCCACAGGAAGCCCATAAAAGAGGACAAATAAGACTAAGAGGAGGCTGAGCTAGGGATGAAACAAGCTTAGCACTAGGAGGAGCAGAAAAGAAACTGGACCTTTCAAAATGAAAGGAGCTATATGGAATGATGAAAATAACAATGCCAATGCTAAAGGAGGAGGAAAGGGTCAGAGAGAAGAGGAGGGAGGCCTTGGAAAGAGGAGGGAATGAGATGCTCAAGACGGAAACAACGAAAATGGCTAGGTCAGCCTCAGTCACACTAATGTTGCTGGGTGTTCAGAATAATCACAGGCTTTTTATTTTTAAAAACGTACAATTCCACAAACAACAACAGCACAACAGCTAACTTTTTCTCTTTTTTTTTTGCTTTTTTTTGAGATAAGTTCTCTTGATATAGCACTGGCTGTTCTGAAGCTCACTAGGTAGACCCGGCTGGCAAACTCACAGAGATCTGCTTGCCTCTCTGATTAAAGGCATGCGCCATCACACCTGGTAGCTTTTTATAGGAAAGTATGGTTTCATTGGCTCTGTTTCTTTATTATTCCTAACAGGCCATACTAGAGGAGTAAGAAAGACAAATATAATGTGTTCTTTCAAATGTGTAGTAAGCGTGTGTTCTCTGAGGAATAGAACTGATAGGACACACAAACACAACAATGTATATCAACTTATACTGACATAGAACACATTATCTCACACCTGAGAGCCGGAGTACCCAGGAGCTGCTCAGTCCTCGAGTCTGGGTGGCTCAGCCTTTGCAGTAGTCCCACAATGGCTGTCTCACACTGGAGAGACTGACAATCCTATATGGCAACCCGTAGCTTCTCTATTCACTAGACTAGGTGCCTCTGAAACCACAATCTGATATTGAAAACCTGGAAGGTTCTGAGAGTCCTGCCAGTCCTCAGTCAAGAAGGGAAGCTTGGAAACATGGGCTCTGATATCAGTGAAGGAATCAGCAGCAGGAGCAGGCTTAGCAGCAAGAGGGAAGGGCAAACGGCAAGAGAATATTCTTCTATATGGCCCCGTTTTTTTTTTTTTATCTGGGATGCTACCAGAAAGTGCTATTCAAATTTGGGGTGGGTCTTCCCACATCAACTGAGGCAGTCAGTACAATTTCTGAGGTCATTCTATATATGGGAAGCTGACATTAAAATCAACCATCACGCACACATACACACATAATCTCTATGTGTATATATGCATGTAACTGTTAATCCATCCAGCAACACGTGATGTAAAAGCACAAGAGGGCCTCTTTGGGGAGATGAGGACTACCAAGAGAGCAGAGAGCAAATGAGGACAATGGGTTTGGGAACATGGGCAAGTAAGGTGACATACATGTAGGAAAATATCTTTAAAAATTTCAAAGACTTACTAATTTATAAAGGATAATATTGTAGGTGTAAAAGGTTTCATTGACCTCCCCCAGTATAAGTTTTTCTAGCAGTCTATTTAAATTTTTGTCTCCTCCCCCCTCAATTCAAGTTCATCATGATGACTTTCAGCTCATAAATAAACAAGGCTTCTTCTCTATTGGCATTGTGTCAGGGCAACCATACATAGGATTTGAAACCTATGTATAAATTAGTAAAAGTTACAGTTAGTTTTCAGTATTAAAGGACAGTGGTATTTCTTGAAGGCCAAGTCAAATGTTTTCAGAGGTGATCTAGAGGTCCTTGGCTTGAGGACAATGTTTTTGTTTCGGCTAAGGGTATTTGGGTGTTTATTTGTTGCATGAATAACTTGGACAATAGAGACAAAATAGGGAAAATTCTACCCACCCATATAGTTTCTGCATTTGTGGGGTCATTGATAAGACTGAAGGAGATTTGAGTATTTTATGCAGGTGAGCTCCCCCTTCAGGCAGGAAGTCATGAGATGCTGCTTACACTTATGCTGCTGTGTTTTAGGTTCATGGTTCCCATTCCTTCCAGAAAGTTATGACTACATTTCCTCTTTTTAAAATAATTTTAAAATTGATTTATTTTTATGCATACATGTATATCAGTGTACCGCATGTGTGCAATGGCCACAGAGGCCAGAAGAGAGCATCAGGGTCCCTGAAGCTGGAGATACAAGTGTTTAGTGGCTGCCATGTTGGGGCTGGGACTTGAACCCTGGTCCTCTAAAGGAGCAGCCATTTCTCTTAACCACTGAGTCACATCTACAGCCCCTACTTTCCCTTTTTATTCCATTATACTCCCTTGCACTCTGAAGGTGGTTTGTGAACTTGCAGACAACCAAGACCTTTAGCTTTATTCCTCAAGAGTCTTGAAATAAAACAAAGCAGAAGACAGAGTGTTTTGTGAGATGTGGATACATGGATATTGTCATTGGTATGATTCTCTGTAATCAGCACTGTCTACTGTGCATTCTTGGCTGACAATGTGTGAGATAATATCAGTAGAACACAGAAAGGAAAAAAGCTGAGCAGACCTCCAAAGACAGCATCTGTGTTCCTCCAATGCTGCAACAATTGCCACTGGCAAGGAATGACGTCAGGGTATCATCTCAAATGTGCTAAACTATGAAAAGTATTTATAATGCTTCTCAGTAGAATTTTTTTAAAACAATTTCCCCCTGTAGTTTCAAAGCCTTGCTTGATGCAGCTTTTAACTGAGTAATACAAACAGTTACAAAAATAAGCCCATATTAAAATTAGGATGTATTTTCTTCTGAATGCCTTTTTAATGAAACAAATAGTTGGGACAAACATTTCCTTATGGAGTTATTAAATAAAGTATGAGTAGATAAGTACCCAAATCAAACATAGGGAGCAGAAAGTCCATCTCTCAATTTGCTCCAAGGCCCCGTGTTCAAGGCAATTAATTGCCTTTTAAATCTGGACCACAGAAATGTGTCTCCTTTGTTCTGAATGTTGCTAAGTTTTTTTAAAAGTTTGTGTCAGCAAATTAATTGAAACTATGCATCTATACTGGATTACGTTGAAATCACTGAGTGTAAAAATGCTGCTGCTGCTTTTTAGCTTAAAATGTATGGCCTTGCATTTTAAAGTAAAAATTATGAAGTTATTTTGGGAAAACAAAACTTGCTGTAAAAGCCACTAAAATAAAATAGTGGAGATAAATTTAGTGTGTGTGGGGGTTGGGACCTCCAAAAGATTAATTTTAACTATTGAAATGCCCTGCTCTAAGTTTTAAGAATTACCAAATTATAAAATACTTGCTTTTTAAATAAAATCGATACATTGATCTTCTTTTGGCTGTTATGTTGTACAATGAAAATTAAAAGTTCTTTGGACTATGAATGATACTGAAGGGCTAAGATAACCTTTAAAATTTAAGTAGCTTCTGGGAGAGTGTTTTTAAGGAAAGCATTTAAGAATAAGTCTATATTTTGCACAAGTTTCCCACCTTTTGAAAGTGGTGTTTCTATTGTGGTGGGCATGCAGGGTGTTGCACATCGTGAGAGCCTGTGCTTAGAAACTTGAGTGGGTGCACTTAAACAACTACATCTTGGATACAGACGTGACTGTTAAAATCAAAAACAAAAGAATTTCACAACAATCATTTCTCATCTAAGTAACAAAAAGAAATATTTATTAACTCATTTAAAGTAAAAATATGTCAAAATTGCAAAATAAACTAGGAAAATAACTATGTTTTAGAGACCCACTCAAATTTACTTTTGTGTTTGACTATTTTTACTCTTTTCAAAAATCTCTGCCTTCATAAAAATTAGCCAGAGTCTCACATCTGCCTTTGACTTTATTAACAAAGAAAATTCAGCCTCTCATGGGCATGTAGCTGGAAAACAAAAGTTTATTTTCATCATCTTTTCAAATAACTGTGACCCAGTTTCAACAAACCAAGCCACGTGAAAGAAAACATTTACTCTGTTCCATTACAATTATTGACTTATCTTAAATTGGGGTGTGTGTGTGTGTGTATGTGTGTCTTAGTTACTGGGGATCAAACCCAAGGCCTTCTACATGTTAGATAAGTGTTCTCCTGTTGTTCAATACACTCTGCTGAAACACTGAGATCACTTGTTATACATAATTTCATAACGTCATGAAGGGATGATTTGAAAAATATGTGTTCACAGAATTATGGAATTTTTCTAAAATTGACACATTTCATCATACAATATAAAAAAAGGAAAAATATACTGTTGCTCTGTCTATTTCATTCACACAATATTGCTGACACTAGATGTGTGTGTGTATGTGTGTGTGTGTGTGTGTGTGTGTAAGATTTCCGCAGACACCAAGTGATTCAGCTGCTGTGGTGAGCTGAGAACTTCCAGTTTAACTCAGTTCTGATACTACACACCTGGATATATCAGAGTCCAGCAGTTGGTGACTCCGGCCTGCAAGACTGCTCCTACTTCCTGTGATACTTGTCCATGTTGCCACCTATGCATTTGACCGATGGGCAGGCATTAACCCAGGCTCTCCACAATCTGCTCTCCAGGTTTATTCATTTGCTTTATCAGCTTGTGGAGCTAAGATAAACATACTACTTACAAGTATTGGCTTATTATAGGGGACATTTCTGAGGATATAGATGAATGGCCACATGGAAGACATGAATAGGACAGGGACAGATGGTCATGCCTTCTGCAGGAGCAACACCCTTTATCAATGTGTCTAGGACCTAGGAAATCTCTGGAATGAGTCCTTTGGGGGATTATAGAAACCTTGCTGTGTTGGTATGAATAACATTGCCTACCCATGAAAGGCTCAACTTTCATCCTCATCTGCAGGAGGCTGGCAGTAGGGCCTCATCTTCTAAGTATGCTTTGTGCATTCTAGTGACCAGTTTCTCTTCTGAAGCTACCTAGGGCCAACTGTTGAACCGTTAGGATAGAAAAGGCAATCTTAACCACTCCAGAGGTTGCTAGGGATTTAAGAGACAGGTATCAAGAATTAAAGATCAAATGTATGCACATTTATTCATGTGTGTTCACACACAACTCATATACAGAGCATAAGAAACATATAACTCATTCACAAGACATACACATTGCACAACACTCAGACACAACATGCAATACACATGCAATGCACACAATATAATACATATAAATATGCATAATACACATAACACATAACTCACACACATGCAACACACACAAGCACACATACAACACACACATCACATAATAAGGACCTGTTTCCTCTCTTATTCTTAATTTTCTTTTCTGTGACTTCTATCACCCAAAGTCAATTATGGTAGAAAACACAAAATCAAAATTCTATAAATAAACAACTCATAAATTTTAAACATTTTACCACTCTGAATACTGTGAGGCAATCTCTCTGTCCCATGCTGTCCCACACAGGACATGAATCATCCTCTTGTCCAACACAGTTGTGGTGCTAGAATTATTGGCTCTTCAGTCACTAAGTAGGAAAAAAAGATAGCACATGTGGTAAGTGGGCACCATTCAAGCTTTCAGACATCTACTAAAGGTTCTGAAGTGTATCCCTTCTAGATGAGAAGTGGCCACTGGATCTTATTGTCAATCACAGTATCACACACACTATTTACAATTATATATGCTATTACCACTGATCTCATCAAAACAATCTTCAAGAACTGGAGCTGTCTACTGATGGTAGACTGTAGTGGCATTTCAGTTGTATTTTAATAAATAAAGACTTCCTGAAGATCTGAGAGTAAAACAGTCCCATTGGTCAACCTTACAGATCAGGTTATGGTAACACCCCTTTAATCCCAGTAGCCACACTAATTGCCATAGAAATTGGATGGTGCATGCCTTTAATCCCAGTGGTGCACACCTTTAATCCAAGCCCTAGAAAGGAATTTAAGACTTGGGGGGGGACAGCTCTCAGACACAGTCTCATTCTAAGATTCTGGGAGGTAAGATTGCCATTTCAGACTGAGGTCTAGGTAAGAGCCAGTGGCTGGCTGTTTTGCTTTTCAGATCTTAAGGCTGAACCCCAATTTCTGACCCTGAGTTTTCATTTAATCGTGCTTCAGTAGATGCATATTTTTATAATTAATTTTTTTACCTATAGTCTGATTTTATAATTGGCAATGAATGCTGCCAGTTGCACTTTGAAGTGACAAGATTACTTTGTTCATTTGGGAGGAAATATCCACTAAGCATAGATCTGCATAAGGGTAGTCTGTCTGTCAATTGCTCTTTCAATTTAAAAAAGTGATATTCCACTCACTTAGCTCAGACTTAATCACACATCATGTGTTACCTGAAACTAGAAGTGTGTAAGCATACTCCTGCTGACATCCAGAGCAGCAAGAAGAAACATGCACAGAGTGTAGGTGAAGTAGATTTAACTTTTACTGCTTCACGGAGGACAACTAAATGAAAAAGCTTCTGGTGCTGAGTACATACAAGTGAGCGCAGTGATTTCTAGCACATGGAGCGCTAGTGGCTCACTGTGTAACGATCTCTCAGTGATGGGTGTTACCCCGTCTTTGTGCTATCCATAAACAAAGAGAGAGCTCAGAGAAATGAGAAACATCTATATTACAATGACATAGTTTAACCTCAAGACTCCTATGAGTTCTGAGCATGGCTTAAAATTTGGAGAGCTAATTTTAAGGATCTCTGAGTGAAAAATCATATTAAAATTACAGAACATTATGTTTGTATCACAGAAACAGTGCCTGCTGGTGGCATATTTGAATGTGTGTGGCATGGTTCACCACTAAAGCCAGATACAAAACACTCACAGGACAGAGCATAAGAAAGAAACATGTATAGTAGCAACAGGATAAAATATCGTGCTGGACTCAATGAGTGCAGGGTAGGCTTAGGTAATTATATGAATGATCACTGGACAGTCTATCATCATTCCGTCAATGGTCATCTGTTCTATACGCTAAATCTAGGAACAAGCTAGAGTCACAATGAGTTATCAACCATAAAAACTTGGAAATCTGGAGAGAAAGCTATTTTGACACTAGCAAGGACACCCGGGTCCTTCTCATATAGTTAACATCTTGTAACTGTTAACAGCCCCAAACACTGGTCATTTCTGAAATGTGGCACTTACACACTGGTCAGATTTTCAATGGCACAGAAAACCAACTTGGGAATTTACAAGAAGGCTGATCATTAAAATTTCATCGTACTATGCTTATACTCATAGATCAGTGTCTTGATCAGCCATCATCAGAGAAGTTTCCTCCTGCAGCAGATGGAAGCAAATACTGAGACCCATAGCCAGAATATATGCAGAGTGAGAGACCTGGGAACACTCAGCCCTAAATGAGATGTCTCCACCAAATCTCTCCCCTCAGGGCTCAGGTAACTCTGTAAGAGGAGGTAGAAAGAGTTTAGAAGTCAGGGGTAGTGGAGATTACCAAGGAAACAAGGCCCTCTAAACACGGCACAACTGATATATAGATAATTTGGCAGAGACTGTGGCAGAATGCACATGGCCTCCACGGGTCTACAACAGTTGGGGTCCTAGATTTGAAAGCAATGGACTCACGTACCCATCTAGTTCAGAAGCTATCAATGATATCCACTTGTAAATGAAAAATTAGTTTTCTCCAAGGGAGTCTCACTGGGGAAACAAACCACTGTTCAGGATAGGTCCCATGCCCAGAGGTAGATGGTCAACATGAAATGAACTCAATGACATCTTTGGAGGTCCTTTTACTCATAATATTGTGTCCGATCAATTTTTTAACCTTATGGGTTCTTTGTGTATAAACTATGGCTTCCAATTTTGTGTTTTTATGGGATTACTGTATGTGTGAACATGTGTGTCTCTGTGTCTATATGTAATTTTTGCTTTTTCTTTGACTCTTTTTCTTCTGTTTGTTTTTTTTCTTGTTTTCATGTTTTACTTTATCTTATTTTATCTTATTATTCCTTAGATGCTCGTTTGTTTTCTAATGAGAGACAGAAAGTGTATGGATCCAGATGAGAGGGAATATGGGAAGGAATTGGGAGGCATGGGGGAGGGGAAAACATAATCAGAATATATTGTAGGAAAAATCTATTTTTAATAAAAGAAAAATTTATTTTGGGTACACAACCCCCTCGAATGCTAGAGTAGAAAAGGTGAAGAAAATGGTCCTGCATGCTAAGCAGAATTAGCAGTTCGTACTACTTCATTCCACTTACTCACCCACCAATTTCCTTATCAAAAATGTGAGTAGAAAATTAATGGCAATAACTAGGAGAAATTGCTGTGCCTGTTCACACATTTCATGCAGAACTTATTTCAGGATAGATGTACAATTATTCTCTGATTATTAGCATCTGAACTGTGGCACCTAAATACTGGTCACATTCTCAATGGCACAAGAAACCAAACTGGAGATTTTCAAATAAGACTGGATCACAACCCAACTTAACAGTATGAGAAGGTTCCTGGTGCCCCTGCTAGTGCTCACATAGCTTCCTCTTCCATATTTTCAAGTTTTAATGTTGGTAGTTTATCCTGACTCTAACTTAACCCAAGATTTAGAAATGTTAAAAAAAACTCAATGATCATTTTGTGTTTAATGACCAATATTTTATTGCATTTTGTCACTGACTCAGGAATCTATCTCTGAAAATATGTTGCTAAATATAATTCTAATTATTCACACACATCACGCCACATGTTCATCACAAGCAAATAAGTTGAGCTAGAGGGAAAGTTGAAGTAAACTACAATACATTTAGTTCAGGGATGGGGATTAGCCATTGTCAATGACTCAATACTCAAGACAAAAGAAGCTGGTGCTAAGCTGAAAATAAAATATAAAAGATTACATACAAAATGGGAAAATAATTAATAATGGGTGATAAGAATAAAATATAAGACATTTTATTACTTTTAATTCACCAAATGCATATGGTGCACCAATCAAAGTGAAGCAGGTTATAGAGTAACATCCACAAATTAGTGATAAAACAAGGACTCTTGTCGTCATAGTATTTCCATTCTTCCAGAAGGAAATCAACGTATTTACTATGCCCTGTTTTTTGATTGTGTGAGGAGAATAAACACTATTTTAAGAAGGCATATTGAGAAAAACGAGTTGACTACTTTCAAATGCCATCTTCTCCAGAGGACAAATTTGCTCCAGATCTCCCCTTGATTTGCCCTCATCTCCAAGTCTCTGAAGAGTTAATAAAGTCTTTCAGGGAGAAAGAACAGTCAGGCCAGGATTACAGGCTATGTGTGTGTCTGATGTGCTCAAAGCACATCAAGAAGGCCCTTGTGACCAAGGTAAAATGAGAGAAAAATGGATAGAAAAATGCCCAACAGACAATGTAGGTCCAACCTTCTAGATCAGTGGTTCTCAACTTTCCTAATGCTATGACCCTGCAGTGCAGTTCCTCACATTGTGGTAATTCCCAACCATAAAATTATTTCATTCCTGCTTCATAATTGTGATTTTCTAGTATTGTGAATCATATATCTGATATGTGATCCCTCAACTAGGCCACTCTATCAATTATAGCTTTTGCTGAGTATAAACATGATAAGAGGCCACTCTTAAAAGTTATTTGGTAAGGTAGAAATCATATCAAGAGTCTCGTCTAGTGGGTGGCATGGATAGCCTCTATCATCCTTTGGTCCTGGGAGTTGTTCCTGCCAATTGCACATTACTTTTAATCTTGGCAGGACCCCAAGCATCAGAAATGTGACCTTTCTCAGAAAATAGCATGTCAATGTTCTCTATAGGGATGACATAGTTTCTCAGGATTGACCTGTGAATTGAGTTCACACTCAGCCACAAGGAAAGAATGAGGGGTGGGGGAAAGGGGCCCTTAGGACCCCTTCTGCTGCCAAGATTTCATCTTCCATCAGAAAGACACATCTTCTAACCTGCAAAAGCACAACTAACCCTATGGCCTGGGTTCCTAAGTGGACCAATCTGTAGGTTGTAGTGAAGAAATCTAACTTTCTGTATGCCAGAAGCCTCTGTACAGCTCTTTACTGCTCTATTTAAAATAATAACAATAACAACAACAACAACAAAAATAAATAAAATTATCGGACAGTAATGAGGTTTCAGACATGGTTATTTTCTTACTCTATATACATATATCTCATGAGGGTGGAATACCTTGTCTGCAGAATTTTTCATCTGGACCCCAGCTCCAAAATAACCACACAGAAACTTATAATTATAAATGCTTGGATGATAGCTCAGGCTTGTTAGTAACTAGCTCTTACATTTAAATTAACCCAGATATCTTACCTACCCTCTGCCACATGGCAGTATCTTTTTTTCAACATGGCAAGTTCATCTTGACTCTCTCCTCAGACTCCTCCCTTCTTCTTCATATTCTCTTTTTGTCTACAAGTCCTGCCTAACATCTACCTGTCCAGCTAATCAGTTCTTTTATTAATCAATGAGAGTAATACATATTTATAGCATACAAAGATTGTTCCACAGCAGTACCTGATTGATCACAGATCAGTCTGTACGGTTGTGCCTACAACACAATAGAGGTTAAAAATTGAGGGGTGGTAAATCAATAGAAAGGAGAAGGAGGAAGAGGAGACCAACTAGAAGGACACAATCATTACTTGCATTGCTGCTGCTGTTAGGACAAGACAACTAACAAAAGCAATGTAAGGAAGAAGGGTTTGGCTCACAGTTTGAGAGTCTAGTCCATGGTAATGGGGAAGATGTGGCTCCAGAAGCAGGGAGTAGCTGCTCACATTGAGTTCCTTGTCAGCAGCAGAGATGAATTCTGGTGCTCAGCTTGCTTTCTTCTTTTCCTTCAGGCTAGGGCCACCAGTCGATGAGACAGTGTTGTCCATATTTAATTTTCCCACTTCAATTAACCCAATCAAACTCCACAGGAATATTCAGAGGTTTGTCTCCTATGTCGTCCTAAATCCTATCAAGTTGATAATAAATATTAACAATCATTAATTGACTCTAAGCAGCTAAGAGTCAATGGCTCTGAACTGTAACATCCTAACAACAAAAATGTGAGCAGTCAAAGCAACATTCCAATGAAGCAAGCTGCAGGCTCAATATAACCCTGTTAGCCTAACACTTCAGTTCAAAGTTCAGCTTCTCTCGAGTGGCTTTTCAAGCCTGAAGTAAAGGATGTCATTGACCTTTGAACTTCTACCTGATTTAGATAACCAATGAAATGAAAAATTCCTTGTCATACTCGAGACTCTATTGAAGATATCTAAATATAAAGTCCTTGGATTAGACTGAGAAATGCTCTCTATAACAAAAGATCCTATTTACCTATGAACTTGCTATAACTTGGATTATCTATGAATTTTATTATTTTGCCTTATTTTTATTCATATTAATCATACAAAATAGGGGTTTTCATTATGACATGATATATTGCATATAATGTAGTATGAAAATATCCACTTGCTTTAATTACTTTTTGTTTACATTTTCATATGGTCAAAAGAAATACCCAAATAACTGGTCAACTTCCATCTTCAATAATTATATAGATGTTTTTAATGCCTTCCAATTGCCCCAAGGTTGATAATGATATACCAATAGCAATAATAATACCAGCAGGGAACATTCATTGGGTGCCTATTACATAACCCACTTTTGTGTTGACTCTTACAGGTTACAGAAAGAGATCTAAGAAAGAAAGAGGGGGGCCACGTCAGCAACATTTTGAAAACATTGTAAAACTGATAACAATGTGAAGCTATGATGTGCCTAACGGTGTTATGAGCCTAATGGTGTTAATAACTATTAAGAAATCATAGTGGTCAAAGGCCAAAAACATTTAAAAACTGATGTCAAGGTTAACACTCTGTACAAGTGTGTGTGTGTGTGTGTGTGTGTGTGTGTGTGTGTGTGTTTCCCACATCAAAGTAGGGTGGGGACATTTGCCCATGCACAACCACATAGACGCCCCAACAGGACATCAAGTGTCTTGCTTTATAATTCTATGCCTTGTTGCCTTGAAACAGGGTCTCATCACTTCAGCTACACTAGCCGGACAGCTAGCTCTCCTCATATCTCCATCCTTTTAATGCTGAGGTTACAGACATACATAGCCATGTTAGCTCTATTAAGTGCTAGTTTTCATTTGTTCTTTGAGAATTTTATACATACACACAGTGTATATTCACCATACCCAACCCAACCTCTATCTTCCATCTTTCCCCATATTTTCTGAACATAGCTTCCCTCCAGCCTTTATCTCTTTTTTCTTTTTGCATTCCATTGAGTCCAGTCATTACTGAACATGTGTGCATGGATGTAGCACCCACTGTAGCATGCATGCCTAGCTTTTTATGTGGATGCTGGGGAATTAAACTCAATCCTCATGTTTGCAAAAATAGTGTCTTATGTCTGAGCCATTCCTCCAGCCGCATTTGAGAAACATTTGAGTTGGCAAAAACGTTGGTCAAGTCGAGTTGGTTCCTATGCTTTGCTGAGGATTGTCATCTTTAAACATAGACTAGACAGTGCTCTAAATGCCTCAAGAGCGGCTACTAATTTGTACCTTCTTGTATCTCTAGTGCAATGCTTGACATATCATAGAAACTTAATAAATACTTAAGACATTCAAATCATTGCAGATTTAACAGGAGGCTGGCCACAATACCCACTGATATTTATTGAAGTCATTTCCAAACTTTTGTCTGAAACTGCAGTCCCCAAAGTTGTTTTCTTAATGGGGTCAGAATAGTCAAATCAGGTGCATGCTCGTTTGGAAGCTGTTGAGGAATGCGATGAAGTTTCAACTCACAGATGCTCCGCAGTACACACAGGCGTTGTTGGTTGGGAGCTCAGACCTGGCAGAGAGTCAATGACCTGCCTCCCATCCATCGGCTTCACAGAGGTTAGAGTACTAATGTTAATGGCCAGGTATGCTCAACTGCCCACATGTTCCACCAGCATAGAAAAATGCCATAGTAGTGATAAATGAAACGTTTCGAGGTGGGTTGTAGTTCCTAATTACATTTTGAGTGTTGAATATATTTTCTCTCACTTCGAAAAGTAATAATTGGCACCCTCATTTTTTTCTCATAACAGCACCTAAGAGTTCAGATTGGCCCTGTTTTATGAGTGGTAACACTGAACATCAGAGAAACTAAATATTTTACCCAGATTTACACAGCTAACTAAATTGCATTTGAGCATTTGAGCAGAAGCAAATTGTACAGATGCAAACAATAGCCAAATATTAGATCCCAACCCTTTTTAATATGAGGTAATGGATGCAAAGAATTAATTAACTTGATCTTTCAGTTGACTTCTTTTGCCATGAGATAAGTCAACTTGATGATGCTTCCAACAGCAAATATTCCAATAACCAAGTCAGGAAAACCATACCCAGGTTTGAAAGGGGGCGAGGTTTATAGCCCTGAATGCTTTCAAAGAGTGAAAAGGCACAGGTTTTTGTAAAACTACTAAGTCAATGATGTGAAGAAATGACAAGATGAAGAGGCTAAGGGTTCCCCACTATCTAGAGAGGTCCTCTGGGTTGTGCATTTCTTTGAGTGGTTAATATGTAGGTAGGTAAAAGCAGCACTAGCTCTAAGCATGGCTTCCGACAGTGGGTATTCACAGGCAATGCTAAACTACTCACATAACATTTTCAATTGATAATGCATGTTCTTAAGTAGGATATTCAGGAGAGAGTAAGGTTACCTCCATAAACAGAAGACAGCGTATCTTCAAAATAATTTGAAATTTAATCAGGAAAAAAGCACCCAGTATTTTCTGATATCAGAGAAGAGTTGCTTAATGGCTTGATGCACGTTCATTTAAATACTACTGTTTAAAACAATGCCTAAAAATTCTGTGTCCCAGAAATGTAGGGCCAATGGGAATTCAAAATAATCAAGATAATTTTGAGATTGCCTATCACTTCTAAATTGCCCTGGGTCTCTCTCTGTTAGTATAATACACCTTTGAAGATGCTTTTGTTTCCATTGTACCAGTGAGCATTAATATTCTTGGCATCATAATTGGAAAAAGACGAAATAAACAATCCACACGAAAGTTCAGCATAACATATATGCCTTAGAGAATGAACAAAATCAATTTGTCCCACCAAAAATATTTTAGGCAACAACAGAACATGGTCACATGCATACATAAACATAATTTGGAGGTTAGGCCCTTCTCTGCTGTTTAATTATGTGACCTCAGACAAGTCACTGAACCCACAAACACTAGGAGGCATGTGTAGAAGTTAATGATAGTAATTGGGTTCAAAGAGTATAAAAAGCTCTGTAAACATTAATAAAATCCATTTTCTTCCTGAGAGATGCTTTCTATTTAAGCAAAGTTAAAGGACTAAACAATGCAACATGGGTACTCTAAAAATGCCACAGATATTCAGGAACATGCAAAAAGTAAACAGGAGAAGTTGAATAGAGACTTGTAGAAAAGAGCATTATTTCCCATGTAAGGTAATATTCGTGGAAATGCATATCAGGTGGATGGCAAGCATTTAGGATTACTGAAATGGAGGTCCATGAATCAAAGTAATGAGATCAAAAACTACCAAGGCTGAGAGTACTCATAGGCCATAGCAAACCCAGGCAGCAGACGTTTGGAGTTCATTCTTAATCAGAGAAATAATTCGATAAAATATTCATTAGAAGAATTAATCTGGTTTTTATGGAAGGTAAACTGGGACACAGAAATGTGAGAAGCAAAGGAGATAATTTAAGAAACCACAGAAATATGCTAAACGAAAGGTAATTGCAAGGGCACAAGGTGATAGGAAAGCAGATTGGAAGTCAGGGGCCCTCTCCAGTAACAACTGGAAGCAAAGATGCTTGGAGCTTGGGCTGTGGGATGAACCACACTGCTAGTGCAAGAAACCTCCAGAAACGCCAGCTTTTGCAGAAGGCAACTGGGTTGGTTTTACACATAGTAGTTTGGGAAATGAACAAAATCACCAATCTTTCAGAAAACTTAAGAAAAACGAGGGAAATGGAGATCACAGAGGTAAAAGGAGCAAGCAAGTCATGAAATATGTACCTAACTGGGCCAATGAACTCTACTGTCTAGTAAGCCAATCTTATGCAGACCCCTGACTCTGTGACTTGTACGTGGCACACACTGGGTAACACATCAGCACTGCCAATAATAAGAATGTCTGCAGCTTTCATCTTGGTTTCTTGGCTCACCTGTCCTTAGGGCTGTGAATTATCATGCTTGAAGTTAGCTTCCCCGTAGCAGCCATGCACTGTGAAAGGCCTTACGAGGCATGTGGAGAGGTCACAGAGTGAAATATCCACTTTCATCCAACTGTTCTGTCTTCTCCAGCCCAGGACTTGATGTTTAAATGAAGCAACCTTCATTTGACCCTAGCCTTAATCACCACTGCCCTGGAAACCTATGCACCAACCCCATCTACACCCAGAACCAAGAGACATAATTATAAACTTAAGTGACAAGAGCCTCAGGTGATCTACTAAGCAGACCACCTTCTTGTGTCACAGAGACGGAAGACAAATGTATATGCTTTGGGTTTTTTTCTCAAGACATATTCTCTAGTGTCTCAGGAAAGATCTGAAAAATTTAGATTTGACTTTGTTTCTTGGAATAGGTGAATAATGGTAAGATGGAGTAATATTTTATTCATAGAAACAGGACAAAAAGTAAGGAGTGAGGTGTTGGGGGAGGGGAGACCCAACTGCATAAGCTGAAGGGCTAAGCTCTTAGTGGCCTTGATCGAATAAGGTCTTATTTATTGGAAGGAAGTATTCAGAAAATTAAAATTATAATTCGAGGAGGGATTTTTGTGAGAAATAAAGTAGGAAGTGAACTAGGAGAAAAAGGAACTTCTGTAAGCAGCATTGGGGTCTGGGGACTGACAGCAAGCCCTGGAACATAATGAGTGGGAATTCTCATTAAGCCAATCAACAGCATTAGACATTTTGTGACTCACTACTAATGTTTGAAGAAAGAAGAGTTCTGAGAATGATCAGGAATCATACCCAAGGACAGGGAGAGTGTGGTCCTTTGGAGTCTCAGCTGGGCAGCAACAAACGAAGCCTACAGTGCATGGAGTAAGGCAGTTCTCAGGGCCCAAGGAAAGGCAGAATCCACAGGAAATGAAGAATGTAAAAGAGATGGAGGAAAAAAGAAGGCCTAAGCATTAACAGGGTTTATAAATGTTGAGCATAGCTTGCTCAAACTGCCTGGGGCCCAATGTGTTTCAGATTCCAGATTTTATTGGACTGGAGGATATTTTCACATATCCAACGAGGCAACACCCCCTCCCCCATCTAATAAAAAACTCATTTATGTTGTATACATACTATGGTAGCAGAACTTGAGTAATTGTATAGAGTAATTTGAATTTTCTATATGAAATACTTTGTTATAAAATTCTTCATATATAGCACCAAATTAGGGCTTGATTTCTTTTTCAAATTTTGAACTATTTTGGAATCAAAAATTTCAGATTAGTGATGCTAATATTATTAGGGAGCTAATAATAGGCTCAACCCATAGTCTATAAAAGATTCAGTTTGGAGAGGAGACCAAAAACCTACAGACTGAATGTCCCCGAAAATTTATAAATTGAAATGCACTTATATTACTCAGTATTATCAGGTGTTGGGGGAGGCTGCTCATTCATTTCCTGGCCACTCAGACCATGAAATAATCACTAAAAAACTGTATTATTTAAATCACTGCTTGGTCAATCACTTAAGCATATTGCTATTATATCTTTGGTTAAACCATTTCTATAAATCTGTGTATTGCCATTTGGCTGTGGCTTACTGGCAAGGTTCTGGCCCATCTGTCCCTGTCAGTGGCTACATGACTTCTTGTGACTCTACCTTTTTTCTCCCAGCATTCAGTTTAGTTTTCCCCGCCTAGCTCTACTCTGCCCTATCATTATTATTCATTAACCAAATAAAAGCAACACATACACAGAAGGACCTCCCACACCATTCAGGAAGGTATTTTAAGAGATGAACAAACTATGAAATGGATTCATGACATTTTACAGTAGAACAAGGGAATGCTGGATCCCTTTTACCCATCTTCCATATGAGAATGCAGCAGAGGGCAACTTTAAAGCAGATCATCATCACAGACACCGAGTCTTCAGGTACATTCGCCTTACCTGCATGGCCTCCAGAAGCAGAAGAGATAGATGTATAATTTATAAATTCTCCAACACTATGCATCTTGTTACAATCACAAAATAAGACTGGGGGAAATGGTAGCAAGAAGTGACAATTTTACTATAACAAATACCAATTGCTGGGTCCTATCTTTCTCAGATGGTTCCAAATTCTGCCTAAAAGGAGCAGAGGTTGCAACAACTAGCCATTTGCTTTTCTTAGTGTAAAGCAAAACCCTCTCAACTATGAGAAGTAGTTGGTATTTATGGTCTGATATGAGCCATTGACATGAGAATTTGCTGGGCACAGGGTCATTGAGGGAACAGATGAAGGCTACAGGGCATGTTATAAATTTTTTTTCTTGTGTTGGCTGGTTAAAGAGATGCCAGAGGACACAAGCAGAAAATGTCCCCTTCTCTCAGCAAGGCTGTTTGTGTCTATCACTCATTCAGACAGGCTTTATAAGTATCCGGGCCACCCCTAGGGAGTGATTGCAACACAAAGTCGTTCTTCAAGGAAGACATAGGCGCTGGCTTCACTCTCCATCCCAGTTATAACAGCACCGGAAGGCTTCATGAGCAACACTGAGTGGAATTGTAATGAAACCTGAAGCTCCTTTCAACTCATACTCAAGTTACACTCATACTGATCACTTCTCTTTTCTACCCACTTCCATGTTCAGAAGTCTCAAAGGCATGCTTGGCTCTGGTCATCTGCTCACAGGTCAGAAGGTCACCCACCGTAGTTGCAAGTCCCTCTTGAGGTGCTCCATTGCCTGTTTCACATTTTCTGTGTGACCCCCAGTTCAGGCAGGCAGTCTGTGTGCCTCCTGTCAAGTATCTAAGTGCAGAGTCACCATCTCCTCCACCTCCATGAAGCTTCCAACATCTTGCTACTTCTGTTCTTAGTTGTCTTTAGTTAAGCTCCACTGGCCTCCAGTTCCTTCTCTTGCCTCTCGTTCAAATCCTGCAGCTACTGGAGGATAAAAGCAGAGCTATCAGCCTCTCCTTTTCCACTTAGGCTTAACTGACCTTTCCAGCTTTCAGTTACTCCTTTGGATCTTGTAACCGAATGTGTTCGAATAAATTCTTACTTTTGCCAAATACATTTAACATAGTTATTCAAGCGCTTTTATTTCTTTTTATTACAAGTGAGAAAGCTAACAATACACATTCCCAACCTATAATGGGGGGGAAGCACACAGAATGTATGAGATTTCGCCCAAATCACTACAAAGACCAGAATTCAAATCTAGGTATCTTTTAGATCTCTGGGTATTTAATAAAGGGCAATAGCACTACAACATGAGAAGAAAACCCAAGGGAAGCGCTCTTTTCAGAGAAATCTTTCAGATGTACATGGTGGCCCACGCCTTGAGGCAAGCTTGGTCTACACATAATGGGTTCCAGGACACCCAGGGCTATATTGTGAGAACTTATCTCAAAAAAAAGCAATAAAAAAGAAAAAGGGAAAATATCTTTCATATGAAGGGAGAAAAGGTTTTTTCTAAAGAAAAAGGTTGAGTTTTATATAAAATTCTTTACTTAACTGATCGATACTATTGGCTGGCTATCTTGAACTCAGCAACAACCTTATCAATAGAAATAACAACAAATTAAAGAAACTTGCTCAAGAGGAACAATATTACATTGGTTAGGTTTTCGTCAACTTGACAAGAGCTTGTGTCATCTGGGAAAGTATTTGCTTTATATTGGTTTATAGGTGGGAATGTGGGGCATTTTCTTGATGATTGATGTGAAAGTTCTCAGCCCGCTGGGGGCAGAGGCATCACTGGATAGGTGTTTCTGGTTGTATAAAAACGTAAGCTGAGCAAGCCCGGAATGAGGGTTCTTCTGTGGTCTCTGCTTCTGTTTCTGCCTGCAGTTCCTCCCCTGGCTTGGACTATAATGTGGAAGCCTTAGGACCCCTTTCTCCCCAAGTTGCTATTGGTCATGCTGTTTGTCACAGCAGTAGAAAGCAAACTAGAACAAATACCAATGTAATTTACACACAGTTCTAACAAACTCAGTGTCCTGATTTGGTACCCAAGTTTGCAACAGGTTCAGTCAAGGAGATTTGTAGTAGCCCTAGACTTAGAGGAGGTACAAGATCACTAATGTGAGTAATCAGCTGGTAACTAGAGCCAGAAAGACTAGAGAAGGGGGAGTGAAAAGAGCTCTCACTTCTTTGAGAGCAGGGTGAACATCTCTAAAGATTGCAGTAACATCATTTTTTTCAGCAGTGTGATGCCACTAAGGGGCATTAAAATCACCTCAAGTAGCCAGGAGTAGACTAGAATGGAAAGAAGAAGGATTCAGTCTAATTTAGAATATGTTTTACTTACCATTGTATGAAGTACCAGGGCTAGGGAAAACTAAATTCTGCCTCTGCCTCCTCCTCTTCTTCTTCCTTCTCCTTTTGCTGTTGTTGTTTATACTATGTTGGTTTAGATTGGAGTGGTGGTCAGTGTTTACGAACATTAGCTGCTCTTCCGGAGGACCCAGGTTCAATTCCCAGCACCCACAATGCACCTTACAACTGTATGTAACTCCAGTCCCAGGGGATCTGATATATCTCTTCTGGTTTCTTTGGGCTCTGCATGCATATGATGCGCAGATACAAATTCAGCCCAACCTTCATCAACATGAAGTAAAAATAAATAAAATCTCAAAAACTATGTTGTTTATAATTTCATATGAAAGCAAATACAAACACAATTACACTGAACAGGTATGAGATATGATATTAGAAATAGGACCAGTTTCTGCACATTTCAGTTTCATAAATCTGTAGTTAGTCCACAAATAGCATAAGATAATCTTCTAGACCTGGCTCTGTTCTGTGATTTATTCAG
Source organism: Ellobius talpinus (assembly GCA_001685095.1). Taxonomy (NCBI): domain Eukaryota; kingdom Metazoa; phylum Chordata; class Mammalia; order Rodentia; family Cricetidae; genus Ellobius; species Ellobius talpinus. The sequence continues at coordinate 18,777 of LOJH01005243.1, read as the reverse complement.
TTAACAGACAAATTAGATGGCTTTAAGGGGCATTACAGGAAGCACAACTCAGTCATGAGACTGGACATTCTTTAAAAAGTTTAATTAAAACATAATTAAATCATTTTACTCTGCCATCTCCTCCTTCTCCTCCTTCTCATCTGCCTCCTGCAACACACACCCATTCCCTCTTGAAAACACCTCCTCTTCTTCATTAGTGTTTTGCATAATACAAAAATAAAACCGACTATGTTCGTTTAATATTACCTGAATGTACATGAGGTCATAACTGACCATTTGGTATTGGATAACCAATTAGGGGGTCTTATCCTTGGGGAGCACCATTTCTCCTGTTCTCAGCATTCCTTAGCTACCTATAGTTTTTTTGTTTGCAGGTCAGGTCATCTGAGATTCCCCCGTTGGTGTTAGCATGTCTATTGGTGTTGCCCTTCAGGTCTTTTTCAGGCAGGTAGCAGGATGAAGCCTCCCTGTTGTTTTTAGAAAATACAATCTGGCAGCTGATTTCCTGGTTCTCTGACTTTTATGATCTTTCTGCTCCCTCTTCCATGATGTCTCCTGCAGTAGTTTGACTAAGAATGACCTCCATAGGCTCATATATTCGAATATTTTGTCATCAGGGAGAGAGATTAAGAGGTGTGGACTTGTTGGTGGAAGTGTGTCACTGGGGTGGGTTTTGGGTTTTCAAAAGTCCTAGTCCCAGTGTTTCTCTCTCTTCCTGCTCCCTATGAATCTGGATGTAGACTTTCAATTACTTCTCCAGCACCATGTCTGCCTGTATGCCACCATCCTTTCCACTGTGATGAAAATGGATTAAACTTATGAAACTATAAGCAAGTGTCAATTAAATTCTTTCTTTTATAAGAGTAGCTCTAGGCTAGGTGGTTGTGGCACACACCTTTAATCCCAGCACCCAGGAGACAGAGGCAAGGGGATCTCTGTGAGTTTGAGGCCAGCCTAGTCTACAGAGCAAGTTTCAAGACAGGCTCCAAAGCTACACAAAGAAACCCTGTCTTGAAAAAAAAGAGTTGCTGTAATCGTGATGTCTCTTCACTGAAATAGACCACTGACATTCCCTGAGCCTTAGCTGTAGGAGATGGGTTACATATCAGTTGGTCTGGGCACCCCACAATCACTTGTTTTCCACATCTTAAGTGACCATGGTTTTCTGTAGTGTCTCCTTCTGTTGCAAAGAGAAGTTTCTTTGATGAAGGCCAAGAGCAACACTTGTTTGTGTGTATAAGGATAAATCTTTTGGTGGCACTTAGGAATGCTAGTTCAGTACAATGGTAGTAATAGGCACTCCTTGAAGATCAGTGACCTCACCAGCCCCAGGTGGTTGGCTATGTTTCCAGTACCAGGCATAATTTCATAACTTCCCACATGTGTAGTGTGCCTTAAGTCCAATTAGAGAACTGTTGGTTACCACCAAGATATGAGCGCCACTATTACACTCTTAGGGGTAGCATGCCACACTGGTTATTGTGATTCATAGGCATTGCAGATAAGTGAACTCTAATTTCTTGATCATATCATGTAAGTAGTCTACCAGTTATGAAAGTAAGGTATGACTGAGAAGGTACCAAAAAATAAAGTATGACTTTCAGATTTTCATCCCTCCTTCCAACTAGTGATCATAGGATCCAAGATATTGTTTTAAACAATATGATCATTGAATCAGCCATTTCCAAAATGTTTCTTTAGAAATAATTTTTGTGATCTCTTTAAAATTCAAAATTAGAAATATATTAATTGTACAAATTTATGGGATGCACTGTGATAGTTTTGGAAAAAATTTAAAATCATTAAGCTAAAATTTTTTATGTAAATTGAAATCTTTGATGTTTGGCTTTGTATAAAATCACAGAGATTCAGAGATATGCCTAGTGAATAGGATAATCACTTGAAGATTAATATTGTGTCTGTAAATAAAGTATAATCATAAGAGAATGAGGATTGATTCTCTTCTTTGGTTCAGGTTTTATCAGAAGATAAGCATAGAGTTCTAAATTATTTCAAGCCATTAGAATATTGCTGAGATACTCGTTTAGCTGCAACATAATATTTTCTATCTGGGTGTATGTAAAAACTGAGTGAAAACATGCTTTAAGTTTACTTCATATATTTTTAATTACTTTCTCACATGGTAATATGGTATAAAATAATCAGACAGCCTAAAGCTTATTATAAGTAGTTATATGTTATAAAATAACATTTTGAAATCACAAATAACTATGGAACTTACTGATTTTCAGGATAATTGCTTTCTAATCATAAAGAACTAATAGTCACAAAAATTACATTGCTAACACTGATTGCATACAGTGGGTCATGCTCTATGCTTACCAGAGTACCACAGCATTTAATAATGTTAGCTCAAAGGTTGTCAGGAAGATAAATGAGTGAAAAATATATGCCCAGGATTTTATCTCAGTGCCTATTTCACAGAAAACATGCAACAAATAAGCTGTGCAGTTTTAATTACCCTCTGAAGGAAATTTAAGCTTAAAAAGTAATTTTTCCCTAGGGTCAGGCATCTGTGCAATGCTTTAGTAATTAATATTATTTTTCCACTTTGTCTACAGTTGGCTTAGGCTAAGGACATCTTGGCAGAGAATTTGTTATTGAAGCATCAATCACCGCCCATGGATCTCAACACAGGTGCACACAGGTTATCAGGCAAACACCCAAAGTTCTTCAACTTCTGCTCACTGTCCAGCCACCAAGGTGACTTCTTCTCTAGCTTTGTATTGATCTGACTCATTCTGGGCTCTTCCTGTTCATTAAAAATAAGGTAAAAATAAAATTGTGCAGAATAAAACTATTTTTCTCAAATATTTTAAATCATAAAAATAGCAATTCAATTGATTACCATGAAAACTCATCATTTCACCTACATGTCAACACTCATTCTTAGTTGTTATAGTCAACTCTTGTTTTCACCTACATACAATGTTGATGTTATTATAGTCAATACTCATTTTCTTTCAAGAAGGCCTCTTGTGCATTTGTTGTGAATCCTTCCAGACTTCTCCCAGGTTGGAAAATGTGTCTATTTATGAGTATGTATACAGCTATAAAAACAAGTTTTTCTACTTTTTTTAGTATTGTGTAAATTATATGTATATATTTATATGTAGTCAACTAACACATCAGAGATGTTTCTATGCTGCTGCCATACAATTTCCTTTACAATGATCCATGATATGTTATTCCATGTTTAGCTATCCTGTAGTTTATTTATAAATTTACCTATCAGTAAGTTTAGAGTTTCCCCAACATTTACTTTTATAAGTAATGTTGTTCATACACATACCACATGAAAGTATTTCTTCAAAGTAGCTTCTGGGCAAGAAATTGCTGGGTTATGCATAGATATGTGTTTAAAAACATACAACAGCCCAGTCTTTGGGTCTTCAACAGTCATGTGAAATCATTACTCCTATATACTCATCTTCAATATCAGCATATTTGTAAGATTTTCAGAACAGAGATTAACATTTCATTGGTTTATTCTGAATGGTTATGACACTAAATGAACCAGCTGTGTGTTCTTTCCCTTTATGCCTAATGAGTTGCTCATGTTGTTATTATACTATGGACTTTTATCTTTATTAATATGTATTCTTTATACCTGATATAGATATTGATCTTCCTAACTTGTCTCAACTCAACTATGTTTTTAAAAAGTGATATAACATTTATCAACATATTCCTTTTAGATTTAGCTCCTTTTTAATATTCAAGATTACTTAACCTGCCAATTTCCTAGGATTTATCATGATGCTTCTGCTAATTTTGATTTCTAATTGTTTTAAGGTCATTTAATATAAGACCTACCCTCTGAATATACTTTAAGTGCACAACACAGTATTATTAACTATACATGTGGTATTATACAGCAACTCCCTAGAGATTAATCATCTCCCAAATCTGAAATCTTTTATGCATTGAGCTCCTCCAAGCCCCCAGGAGTTTTATGATTTTATTTCTGTATTTTATTATTCTGGATACTTAGTATCATGAAGCATTTATCCTTTTGTGAGTGGATTGGATTATTCCATTGGGCTATTTTATGTTTTCCAAAGGCACACCAAATTCAATATCTTCCTAGTATAACACCAATGAAGTCTCATCACGAATAGGTCTAATGGCAAAACATCCACACAAATGAAAAAGCCACAAACTCAAAGTTGCTCACTAGACAATCTTCCATTTTACTGTAGCCTCCAATTATCTGTGTGCCATGAGCTTTAACCCGACTGTAGATCATGCTTAGAGTTAATTATTTCCCTTTTCAGTTTAACATAAATGAGTTGTAAATCCTTAGTGGTCAAAAAGGAATCTAATTTGAGGAAGACAAAGGAACAAGGTAAGAAAATCCATTTTACTGACTGCTTGAGTTAAACTTAGAAAGCCACCTTCCTCTCAATTCCTCAGGATAGAAAGAACTCCAATTAGCTGGGGGGAAAATTATGTGTTATCATGTTCTGCTTTAACTTTAAGGTTTAGTATTTATAAACTGAATTATAAAATCTGCCTTATCAGTACTAATGAAGTTATAGCTGGCAAGCAAGTATTTAAGTGGTTAAAGTGTCTATCAATCTTCACATCAAAGTCAATGTATTTTGCATTTCATAACATTGATCTCACCGTGAGTGAAAGGCAAATACAACATTCTTGACTAATAGCCTCGGCTCCCTGTAATTTGCTCCTCATAAGTCTTGCTCTTTGCATTTTACCACTACCTACGCAGATGCTTTTTGTTACATACTAGATTATCTATTTACTCTGTTTTTGCAATGGTTATGATAGAGTCCATCAACTAAAAAATTTCCATTTTCCAAGCTTGTTATCGCTGTCTTGGGTCCTGAGATATCTGGCCTAGAAACGATGCTAAACGAAACAGAGCACCGTTCCTCCCAGTGTTAAGATTTTCCCAGAATCCCTTGGCACTTACTTCCTCAGCTGCTCTGCCAGCTGCTGCTGCCAGCTGCTCTCCAGGTTCTCTGTACGCTCCTGGTTCATCTTTAACTCCCCCTCCAGCCTTTGAGTCACCCTCCCACCCTTCATTCTGGCTTTCTTCTCCTGCTCAAGGGCACCTTCCAATTGACAAAAACAAAGACTGCTTGCCCAAATAAACAGGTATACTTTTACACTAAAGGTATTCACATCAAAAACATTCTGTGAAGAAAATGAAAAAAAATACAGGATTCTGTAAATGATGCATAGTCACAAAAGCATTTTAAAACAAATATCACATGCAGCAATATAATCAAAATATTGGTGGTGGGTGGAAGGTCTACAGATTATGGATTATGAGATATGTCCTAGAGAGAGAACCAATGACAAATCACCAGTTTGCTTCTCATTTCCAGGGAGGGTCAGTTTTCCTCTTTATCGGAGGCTCATTTCAAGGATGGTTAAGTCCATTTATGCAAGGGTATTTCTTCATGAGAAGTAAAAATGCTCTATGTAAATTCTCCACTTCCTGGCACACGCTAGGAAATTTGTGTCTACAGAGTAATCCATGAGTCTTTGAAATCCCTCCAGCGTCACAGGTTCTTTCAGTCTCCATGCATGCCCAGCCACTCCCTCATCTTGGTATCACATGGATTATAGCATGCCATATTCTGATACCCCATCAGATTGGTTAGAATATTCCAGATGTTTCTAGATTAATGTTTTACCAACTCTTTTAGGTTTGTCAGGAAGCTAGTTAATAGTTATACTGTATTTTTTGTCCATTGATATGTTTGCTGTTTAGTAAATAAATAATCTAGAAAGTGTCAACAGGAATGACATAAAATTCAAATTGATATGCTTGGAAGAATTTCTGAAGGATATATGTAAAAAAACCTCACATCAGATGAATCACATGTGACCATATTTCTCAAAATTCATATGTTGACATTCTGACCCTTAAGATACTAGAAGGCCAGAACTTTGTTAGTGAATAAGCCAAACAGAAAGAGGCTCAAGAGTCAGAACCCACTCTTTCTATCATGTGAAGACGCAGCAGGAGATGGCAATGTATGAAAGGTGACATGGCTTTCATAGGAAATTACACATGCCAATGCATTGACCGAGGAGTTCTCAGTCTCCAGAACTGGAGAACACAGTTCTGTTTTCATGAACTGACAAGTCTATTCCAATTTTTATAGCAGCCAAGTGCAGCAACCCAATAAGGAGAGGGTGTTGAAGGAGTATGTAAGCTTGCGTGCATATGTGCATGTGAGTGTGCTTGCTTGTATGCATGCACATGTGTGCAGAAATAACCATAATTTCCTGTGCTGAGGATTTGTGAAGCATAGATAGTGAAGGCACAGGAATGGCTAGAAACTGATAGACAAACCAAACCAAAAAAGGACAGGCAACAGAAAAATCTGACTACCTGTTTTAGCACATTCATAAAGACTGGGGGGGGGAAGGAAGTTGAGTGGGAGTGAAAACACACACGCTATCATCTGGGGTGGAAGAAAGGGAACCATGACCTCTGCACTGAGACTGGCCTTGAACATTTCTATTTCGCAGGCTGTGTGGGGGCAGAGCAAGAAATGCCACTTAGAACCTTAGGAGCATTATTTTCAGTAGTGTGTGCAGAATATCACTTGTTACTTACATATAAATAATAAACAAATATAAGCAAGTCACTGGAGAAAGCATGGCCTTTCAAAGTAGTTCTTATTCCAGCAGCATCAAATAGATCACTGGCAGATCTCTGGGGCAAAGCCAAAGTTCTGGGTTGGCCTGAGTTGAGAGTCCCTAAAAGTGCAAGGGATTTCCCCAGGATGCTGAGGGTGGCAGCATAGGGATGTTTCTCTGTCTCCACAGTGTTGAAAGAGAAATATATGGCTTAGAAGTATGAGAAATAACTGAGAAAAATATTGTATAGAGAATAAAGGCAGAAAAACAAAGGACAGCCATAAAGGCCCGTTCAGGAAGCGTATAAGCTAAACCAAAAGTAAACAAGTGAAATATAAAAGTACGAGTTTTATTAAAATTAAATGAATAAAACAACAACATTTCCTCTTAGCCATGCTGAATAGACACACCCACTCACACCCCACCCCTGGTCCACTTGGTTTTTTGCAGCTGGTTCTGTCCATCTGGCAAGGCTCACAATCTCAGTCTCAGTAACCAAAACAAGCTACGATGCTCTGTCCTCCCTGAGAGGTATTTCTGCTTAGTGCCTAGACACTTGTAGGATTTTTGTAGGATGCGGAATCCCATTCCCCAACCTGTGAGTTAAAACTTCTCTCTGGTGGGCTACTAATCATGCTTTCCCTGTGGAGCTTTCTGAAACTGAGGCACTGAGGGTGGGGGTGGGGTGACTATCAAATGTGCACCCAGGCTGTAATTACCTTTGCTGTTGGGTGGTCTCTGGCTGAGATCCCTGCATTCCTATTCCCCCTGTTCTTGCATGTTTCAGTATGAGTGTTCCAGGTTTAGTAACTTCACTGTTTTCTTAAATTGTTGCTCCTGAGGCAGTAGTGGGGTTAGCTTTTTAGGTTAGTCACCTTGAATGTACTGGCTGATTTTGTGTGTTAACTTGACACAAGCTAGAGTCATCAGAGATGAAGGAGCCTCAGTTGAGGAAATGCTTTGATGAGATCCAACTGTGCATTTTCTCAATTAGTGATCATTGAAGGAGGACCCAGCCCATGGTGGGTAGTGCCATCCCTAGACAGGTGGTCCTTGGTTTTATAAGAGGATGGGTTAAGCAAGTCATGGAAATCAAGCCAGTAAGCAATTCCTCTCCATGGCCACTTATCAGCTCCTGCCTCCGGGATCCCACCCTGTTTGAGTTCCTGTCCTGGTGTCCTTCAGTGATGAAAAGCAATGTTGAAGTCTAAGCCAAATAAACACGTTACTCCCCAACTTGACTTTTGGTCATGGTGTTTCATTGCAGCAATAGGAACTCTAACTAAGACACGGAAACACCCTGAGGTGCCACAGAAAACTCAGTTTGAGACTCCAAACCTGTATGCACCACCTCCAGAGTATCTTTCTACTGACAGCCAACAATTCATTGGCTCTGTCCATGGTGAACATAGCCCTGGTCCGTTCAGTTTGTCTTCAGCTCAAGGTTCCTATACTGTTATATATCCATACCTCCCTTGCATACTGTTGATGACAGCCTTATGTAGATAGCATGTACATGGAAGGGCCAGTGGCAGTTGCTCCTGCTTCTCAGTAAGCTATTTTTATAATTAATGTCATATCATATATCTTATCAGAACATAACAAAATAAAATCATATATCAACAAGAACAGAAAATATATAAATACACGAGAATAAAATAACATGTGCCTAAATTAGCAATAGGTAACTAACCAACTAAATTTAAAATTATATTTAAAAACATGTAGAAATAATTACAAATAACAATATTATGTATCCGTGGGACATTGCCAAGACATCTGTGAGAAGGAAGTTTATAGCAATAAATGCACACATTCAATACAGAAAGGTACCAAATAAACATCAAAAACAATGGACCTCTATACATTAGTAAATTGAAAATAAACCAACCTCCAAGTTAGTATAAGGAAAACATAATAATAGTCAGCAAGACACAAAATAAGAGCTAAAAAAACTTATGCAAGAGATCAATGTTAACAAAAGTTTGCTATTTTGAAATGATCCAAAAAATTGACAAATATTTGGTTGGACTAAGAAAAAAGTAGAAAAGACCAAAAATGAGGAATCGTAGCTAATACCACAGGAATACAAAATAGAAATGAATATTGCTATTATGCTCAAATAATATTTTAAGATATTCTCTTTAAAACACACCCCACTACCTAATGGCTCTGCTGATGAATTTTTCAAAACATTTTAAATGAGAAATTCTAATTCTTAAACAATCCACAAACACTTAATTTAAAAGAAGCTGTAGGCTGAGACTACTAGTTTGTTTCCCAGCCATCAAGGCCCGAATAAATTTTGTAGGCAGAGACTGCTCATTTATTTCCCAGCTACCCAGACTCAAATAATCACAGAAAAACTACATTAATTACAACACTGTTTGGCCCATTAACTCAGGCTTCTTATTAACTAACTCTTACATTGTAAATTAACCCATTCCTATTATTTTATATTTTACCATGATGCTCATGATTTACCCGTAAGGTGCTGGGATATCTGTTTTCTTCTGAAGCTACATTGTGTCTCTCTGACTCTGCCTTCTTTCTCCCTTATCTCTGCTTGGAATTCCCGCCTTGCTGTGTTATGCACTGCCATAGGCCCAAAGAAGCTTCTTTATTTACCAATGGTAATAAAACATATTCACAGCATACAGAAGGGAATCCCACATCAAGAAGCCAGTCAAACTCCTTTGGATCATCATTACCTGTACCAAACCACACAGAAATACTATTAAAAAAAGCAACCGATTTATCTTCTCTATGAATATAGATGAAAATATTTCAGTGGAACACTTGTATTCGCTAACACATCAGGATTATACACTTCAGCTGAGTGAGATCCATCTCAGAAATTCAGGGATGTTTTCAACATAAGCAAATCATTGAAAATGAAACCACACATGAGCAGGTCCAAAATTTTATGGGTTGTTATTAACACATAAAAATAACAGAAAACAAAATCAATTAAATCAATAAGACCTAACATCCATTCATGATACAAAAAAAATAGGTATCAAAGGATACATATCTCAACATCCTTCCATATTTGTGAGAAACTAACAGTACTATACTGACCAAAGAAAAACAGACAGTGTATCTTCCTAGATCAGGTAGAGGATAAGGCCATCCACTTTCATTATTTTTACTTGAAGTAGTGCTGGATGTCTTAGTAGGACAACTAGATATGAGAAAGAAGTAAAAAAGAAAGAGCAATTAAACGTGTGAAAGAAGTGAAAGGAAGATTATTCCAATTTATATGCAACAAAACCTACATATCATCAGTAAGATGGTAGAAGGTGTAAATTAATTCATTAAAGTCACTGGACATTAAAATCAACATGAAAAGGAGGTTTATAGAAACAAAGAAATTTAAAGTTAAAGAAAAAACTTAAAGCAATGCTAATCACAATAGCTAAATAAAATAAGCATTTAGGTATAAATTTCGCTAAAGAAATAAAGTAATTCAACTGGGAAATTTGTACGATAGAAAGGGCTGGGAGACAGCTAAGGGCTTAATGTGATTGCTGTGCAAGCAGGAGGATTTGAGTCCAATCCTCAGAACCCAGGTTTGAAAAAAAAAAGGCAAGTGTGGTGGCATATGCTTGTACTCCCAGCACTGTTGAGGCAGTGACAATTAGATTTCCTGGGATTGCAGGACAGAAAGATTAACCTAGTTGATGAATACAGGCTACTGGGAGAATATATATATATATATATATATATATATATATATATATATATATATATA
>LOJH01005242.1:10538-37648 GCA_001685095.1 Ellobius talpinus | reverse complement strand
CCGTGCGGGAGCCGGGCGGGACAAAAAGCAGGCCCCTGCTCCCCATCACTACAGTACTCAATACAAGGTAGTTATCACAAAAAATGCTTGGCTGATATACATATGCATGTGTAAAACACATATGAAACTCTAAATAAAATTCTGAGGAAAAAATCTAAATACTAGCTTTCACATTTTATGCTGTTGTTTTTATTTTTTATTTTTATTTATTTGGTTATGTTTTTTCAAGACATGGTTTCTCTGTGTTTCCCTGGCTGTACTGAAACTCGTTTTGCAGATCAGCCTGGCCTTGAACCCATAGAGATCTACCTGCCTCTGCCTCCCGAGTGCTGGAATTAAAAGTATACCTCATCACCACCTGGTTTCTATTTTATTTCTTAAAGAATAATTTCATTTTAATTATGTGAATGGCTGCACATGATCACGTCAGTGCACATGTACACGGAGGGTAGAGGTATCAAATTCCCTGGAGTTGGAGTTACAAGTGGTTGTAAGCTGCTAATGTGGGCGCTGGGACTTGAACTCAGGTCCTCTGGAGAAGCAGTACCCACTGTTACTGCTGAGCCATCTCTCTAGCCCCTGCTCTTGCTTTTCTTCAAGCCAGGTAAAAGGCTACTAGTAAAAGGGGCAATAGAATCTCTTCAAGGATTTAAGAAAGAACTTTTCCCTCTGCCTACCTTATTCCTTATCATATTTCTTGGAAAGTAGAGTCCTGGAATAAAAAGAGGATATGGTAACAAAGCCATAGTCTGGTATTGTTAGGGGACTCCATTTACACAGGACACTGAACAAAAAAGAAAATGTACTAAAGATAATAAGAAATATGTCCTCATCATTTTTTTAAAGATATAAATATGAAGGGGAAAAAAGAAAGCTGGAATGACTTCTGCGTTTTTGTACAGAATTGAAAGTAGTGATATGGTTCATGATTTTCAATATAGATAGTTAAATGGAAATGTGTGCGTGTATGCATTTACTTGCTTCTGCTTACTAAGAGGGCCTGGGAAGAGTGATACCCTGCTAGCATGTGAAGACTAGCACCTAGATTGCTGCTGCCAAGTGCTACTTCCAACTAAAGGAACAAAGCTCCTGGAAAAGTGACTAATTCCAGAGCTGGGGATGGAAAAGAAAATGAACTTGAGTTCCTAAATAACAAGAGGACACCAAAAGTGTGTTATAAAAGGGACATATGAACACCAAAAAATTAAAAGTTAGCCACTGAAGAAAATGGGCATCCATAAATATACACCAATATAAAGAAATGAACAACAATAAAACAATGAGGAAAGTTCTTCCTTATGGTAAAATGAAGAAAGTGATGAAGTTAGAAAAAAGAATCACCAGTTTTTAGAAACTACCATTGTAAAATTAGTTCAGGAAAGAAAAGTAATGAATCCAAAAGTAGTAAGTAGTTAAAGTGAATAAGTGAGTGACTTTTACAGGATCCTAAAGTATTCCTTTATTACATATTTATAAACCACTAAAGAGCGAAAGGAACTCTGCCACGGAGAAGCCTGGCGTATGTCATCTTCATCTATGGGTCAAAGGTAACACCACAGGACAAGCAGTTTGAAAAGAATAGAACATATAGCATCATTCCTGTGACATCATGACATCACGGCGGAAACATACAGACTGGTTCTAATCACGGTGAAACACTGGATACACACAGTATGACTGGACTCTTACCTTAAACTTCAGTCAAGGAAGGACACACTAGGGAGTAAAGCTCGGTGAGTTCATGACTCAGGTTTGGGTTCTTTTACTAGAAGGGACATTGTTGAGACAACTGGTGAGACATGGATTTGGTCACTGCATGAAGGGAATAAAGAGTTTTTTGTCACCAGGCAGTGGTGGTGCACACTTTTAAACCCAGCACTTGGGAGGCAGAGGCAGGTGGATCTTTGTGAGTTCAAAGCCAGCCTGGTCTACAAAAGCTAGTTCCGGGACAGGCACCAAAGCTACAGAGAAACCCTGCCACAAACAAAACAACAACAACAACAACAAATAAAACAAAACAAAACAAAAAAGAGTTCTTTGTCCTATTTAGTATTTATGTGGCTTGAAATTCTTTCAAAACAAAATGAAAAAAAGTCTAGTTCTTTCATCTTACTGGGGTGGGAAAAAGAGGACAAAGGGAGGCCTTACCTCCAGCAAACTCTTGAGAAGCAGCTTCTCAGTTCAGAGGATTCTAGAATTTCACAGAACTGGGTTTCTCAATGCAATAGACAACCATTTGGAAGGGTACAATGATTATAATTTGAGACTTGTTAATAGGTCATAAATCAAGTTAGTGGCTCATAAAAGTGATAAAAAAGTGAAGCAGACCAGTAAATTCTGAATGAGTTACATAGAAGGATTGTGCTTTCTTGAAACTGTTGTTTTTGTTTATATATGTACACAATATGTATCAGATCATAATGTAGAATGTATTTCATATTCAGTTATAGCAAAAAGTTAGAAGCTTATGGTGTGAAGACATTGATATAACCAAAAAAAATCAGCACAAATCTTTTGCTGATGAGAAGAGCAAGAACAGTTCTTAATCTAGCATAATATAAGGACAGCCATCCACTCTCTGGGCAAGGAGTATGTACTCTGAAGAAAAACAAACAGTATTACATCTGATCAGTTAGGCATGAAAGTAGGACTGAAAGTCACTACTTACACATCCAAATGTGGGATCTGATGGACATTATCATGAGGTAGGAGAATGAGCATATTATGGTGGCCAATGTCAAGACTGCTGGCCACTCAAGCATGGAGATTCAAATGCAGTCTGCTAATATTTATGTGGTACATGACATGAAGATTCCCTGAGTGTCATTAAAAGTTTTCTTGGAACAGAGTCTGACTTGTAGCCCTGGCTGGCCTCAAACTCAGAGATCTGCCCACCTCTGGAGTACTGGGATTAAAGGTATGTGCCACCTGGGTTGGCCTTGCCATTAAAGGCTTTAATCAGAGGAACTTGTACTTACCATCCTATCAAGGAAAGAATGTTGGGAATAACAACTCACTTTTCTAAGTTATGACAGAAGATGCCCCACCAGCTGACAACTCAAAATCAAGTGTCATTATCATGGGGGGGACAGCACAGTAGCCTGTCTTCAGTTTTCAAGCTTTACTTAGGGAGGTGGAAGGAAGGGTTTAAAAAGTATATAGAATTAAAAAAAGAAAAGGGGGGTGGGAAGATGGCTCAGAAATTAAAAGCTTCTGCTGTACAAGCCTGATGACCTTAGCTCAACCCTAAAAAGCCAGATGTGGTGGCGCCACCTGTAATCCCAGTACTACTACTACAGGATAGGTCCTAGGAGAGACAGGAGAACTGGCAGGAAGCTCATGGGTCAGCAGCCTGGATCACGTTACACAGCAGCAAGATAAGAGAGTAACCTGCCTATAAACAAGATGGAAAGAGAGATGTGACCTCCACATTCATCCTATGGAGTGTAAATGCATGCATGAACATGTGTGAGCAAGCACATGCACATACACAGATATACACAGACACACATGCATACGCGTGATGTGGGATTCCCCTCTGTATGCTATATGTTTTATTACTACTGATTATTAAAGAAGCTGTTTCAGCCAATGGGTTAGTAAAGTCAGGCAGGAAATTCGAACAGAGATATGGAGAGAAAGTAGGCGAAGTCAAGGAGATGCCATGTAGTCGCCGATGCAAGTGGCCAGCCAGAACCTTACATGTAGGCCACAACCTTGTGGTGATTCACAGATTAATAGAAATGGGTTAATTTAAGATGTAAGAGTTAGCTATAAATATGCATAAGCTATTTATTGGCTAAACAGTGTTGTAATTAATGCAGTTTCTGTGTGATCATTTTGGGTCTGGGCAGCCAGGAAACAAACGAGCAGTATCTGCCTACACACGCGCACATGCACACGCACACAGATTCTCACTAACAGAAAAGGAGAGCAGAATCAAGTTCTGCAGTGCCTGCAACAGCTCTGTCACCTCTGGACACGTCAGAATTGAGCTCAAGCTACAGAGTTTGTGGCAGTAAGTTTTAGGTGATGGTAGTCAGAAACCAGGCCTATTCCTAGACTCTTCCGAAATAGCTTCCAATCTGAAACTTAATCATCTAGAACAGTGCTTCACAACCTGTGGGTTACGGCCCCTTTGGAGGTTGCATATTAGGTAGTCTGCATATCAGATATTTACATTATGATTCATAAAGTAGCAAAATTACAAAGTAGCAATGAAAATAATTGTATGGTTGGGGTCACCACATGAGGGCCGTAGCATTAGGAAGGCTGAGAACCATTGGTCGAGAGATACACCTACTATTCTACTTTTGGTACAGTGACAAAAGAATTCCTTTCCATTGTGTATCTACTCCACTGCAGCAAAACTATGGGAAAGTCCCCTAGAAAAGGTGAGAGCAGCTTCCAGACCGCAAAGGTCTTCAAGGCCCAACTGGGACCCGACAGCTTGGTAGACATTACCTCATCTTTTGAGAATTTTTTTGGCAGCTTCCTGCAAATCAACTTTTAAGTGACTTAGTTGGTAATAAACTGAGTTCATATAATACATGCATTTTAGCTTAGATTTAGGGAGGTGATGAGGAGGCAAATATTACCATTCAAGAATTGTAATTTAAATAGTTTACCCTTTCTTTGAAGGTAAGAATCGGACAGAGAACAACCATTTTCAGGTCTGCTTATGAATAGAAGGATCAATGGATAGGTTTTATTTTCATTATCAACAAGCATTTTTCTTTCATTAATCCAATCTAAAAACTATTAAAATGTTTGCTCTCCACGCAAAGTGCCATTAGAGGTGTGCAAAGTGCTTTAAAGTATGATTCCTATCTCCAAAGAGATTCCAGGGAATCTTAAGATTCTCTGCAGCTGGAGTTTCAGGAGGCTGAGAACTGAAATTGGGTCATCTTTCCAGGTCTTCTATACATTGATACACTCATTTCTGATCTTACACTAAGCAAATAATCTGTTTTTGGTTACTGTGGTTTAGCTGAAGTGCTGGGGCTTAGTACTCAAACACTGAGTGACATTCCCAAGCCTAAATAAGTTGTTTTGTTGTTAATTTTTAACAATTTTTTTCAAGACAGTGTTTCTGTGTGTAGCTTTGGAGCCTGTCCTGGAACTCGCTCTGTAGACCAGGCTGGCTTTGAACTCACAAAGAGCAGCCTGCCTCTGCCTCTTGAGTGCTAGGATTGAAGACATATGCTACCACCGCCTGGTTTAATAAGTTGTTTTTAGAGTAATTCTAACGGCACAGAGCCCAGTCAGAGTGCCTCAGTGTGTAAGAGCATCACTCACTGGTCTGAGTACTTATAATGGCATTTTATTGCTAGGTGTCTAGAAAGGCTGCAGATAGCGATTGGGGGATGAGGGAGAATGAAAAGTTTTTAAGGGAACAGGTTCTCTGTCAGTTTCCTCTTTCTATTTTTCTCATTTTAAATATTTATTTTTATGTTATGAGTGCTTTGCTTACATTTATGTACATATACCACATATGGGCCTGGTGCCCACAGAGACTAGAAGGTGTTTAATCTCCTAGAATTGGAGTTACAGATAGTTGTGAGCCACCATATACATGCTGGAGACAGAACTCTAGTCCTCTGCAAGAGCAGCAAGTGCTCTTAAGCACCAAACCACCTATCTCTCCAGTTCTGTTTTCCCATTTTAATCCTCTGCTTTGGTTCATGTGCCATGAAAATCCTCCCCTTTGGCAGGGACAGGAAGATTAGTGATGATAGCACACAACTAATAATGACTCCTACACGGGCGCTCTCGGGCGAGAAAAAAACATATGAGGGTTTTAATCACAAAACGAATCTCTTGCCCTTCTTTGTCCTTTGAAATGAGTCATCTAGGTTTGGCCTTTACTACACGTGCATGGGAATGAAAAGCAAAGATAAGCACGTAATTATTTCAATTTAATAAAGGAATTCTGATTGTGTTCTTTATGAAAAGGCAATAAAAGCTAAAATATCAGACCAAGAAACATAAGCACTAAAAAGCTCATGTGCATTCCGGTGGGCTGTTTGGAGTAAGGGGAGGAGACAGTGTCATCTTAAGGTAAAAGGCAGCAACAGAGAGAAAAAGCAAAACAGGAATTACAAAATTGCTCAGATGAAGCTTAAAAATATTTTACTTCATGTATTTGTGCACACACTCGTGTTTACATACATGTAGATGTGTGTGGATGGGTGTGGATGTGCTGGTTCCCTCTCCACTGAACCCAGACCTACACACTAAGGGGCCAGTCTGGTCAGACAGTTTTCCAGAGTCCTTCTGTCTCCATCTGGAACGACAGGCAGGCCCCATGTCCTCCTAGCATTAACATGGCCTCTAGGAACGGTATTAATGTCAGGCACTCTAACCACTGAATCACCTCCTCTGCCCCATAATAAGTTTTATTTGTCTACAAAACATTACCAATTTTGCTGTCATGAAGTTAAAAAAATCATGTCCTAGTGTTACTGTGTAAGTTTAAATCTCAGGAATTTATTTAATGATAAGAAATTATAAAGAAAAGTCCTTTAAGAAAAACCACCCTGCAAACTTGCCCTGGAATTGGCTCATGAAGGGTGTGTGTGTCAGGCAGACTGGCTGACCAACAAGCTCCAGGGATCCCTCTGTTGGCCTACTCAGCAGCTCTGGGATACATGAGTACATCACTACACTTGGTGGTGGCTGCTTCTTTTTTTTTTTAACATGGGTGCTAGGAATCCAAACTCAGTTTCTCATGCTTGCCCAGCAAGAATTTTATAGACTATACCATATCCCCAGGCCTGAGTCTCATGCTTGTAATTAAATTTACATTTAGCAACAACTTAGGCAAGCATTTGTGAGAAGCTACTTTTTCCCTCCATGTGAACACAACACTTTCTTCCCCATTCCCAATGTCTTTGGAAGCCCCACATAGAAAACAGCAGTAAAGTTGGAAGTGACAACTCAGAATCAGGGTAGGGGTTTTCAAGGGAGAGACAATGCTTACCACAGAGATGAGCAGATATATGTGAGGACATCCATTGTCTCAATGACGGGAAATAGTACTGTTAGGAAGCTGTTTAGGTCACTATCAGCCTGGAAGATTTGGAGAATGGACCTCATCCTCATCCTCAAATAGCCTGGAAGCCAAGAACTTTAACTACAGTAGTCTATAGTCAGAAGATTATAGTCAGAAGAATACAACTTACATCTTCTCTCTGGTACTGGTTGAAGATATAAACTTCTTTGAGATTATTAAGAAATAATTATTTTTTGAGACAGGCTTTTATATAGCCCAAGCTGTCCTCAAACTGGCTGAGGGTGGCCTTGACTAGATATTTAAACCTGGCTCACAGGCTATGAACCTTTGTTCTAATAAAGAGCAAAGACATACCACTGGCCCTTTTGTAACCAAACCAAACCGAAGAGACCTTTCAACTAGAGAACAGGACAAAGTTCCTCAGGAAAAACAGCTTAGAGCAGGTCTAACACCTGCCCAAACTGCAGATCAGCACTGTATCCTGCTGGTCATTGTCTACATCTGTCCCTTAAGGGGGCTCTGCTCTGTTGGTCATCATCCACTTTCACCCTCACACTTCACTGCCATACTCCAAATCTACATTCTGCCTAGTCTAAAGGCTTCTGATGGCAGTCACAAGGACTAGGGAGCCAGACTCAGATTCTGGTGACATTTTGGTATTTAGGAGGTAAGTTTGGAAATTTGCATGTCCTCTGTACTGTAGACAGACCCTAATAAAGAGTTAGCCTGCCAAAATGCTCATGGAACTCTGATAGGAAAAAAATTGCTCAAATTGCTTAGGATAAATTTAATCTTTTTGATAAAACTAAAAGCAACAAAAGTGGGTTTTTTGGTTTGTTTTGTTTTTTGTTTTTGTTTTTTAAAAATGGGGTTTAGGGGCTGGAGAGATGGCTCAGAGATTAAGGACACTGAATGCTCTTCCAGAGGTCCTGAGTTCAATTCCCAGCAACGACATGGTGGCTCACAATGAGATCTGGTGCCCTCTTCTGGCATGCAGCCATACATGGAGGCAGAACACTGTATTGTATACATAATAAATAAAATCTTTTTTTTTTTAAAAAAAAGAGCATTTAAAAAATGGGGTTTAAAAAATACAATTGGTTAAAGAGTTCAAAAATACACATAAGTGCCAGTTGGTGGTGGCGCACACCTCTAATCAGCACTTGGGAGGCAGAGGCAGACGATCTCTATGAGCTTGAGGCCAGCCTGGTCTTCACGGCAAGTTTCAGGACAGGCTCCAAAGATACACAGAGAAGTCCTGTCTTAAAAAAAAATACACTTAAGTAGCTTAAAAGTATATGACTCAAACCAGGTGGTGGTGGCACACTCCTTTAACCCCAGCACTTTGGAGGCAGAGGCAGACAGATTGAGGCCAACCTGGTCTACAGAGCAAGTTCCAAGATAGCCAGGACTGTTACAAAGTGAAACCTTGTCCTGAAAAACCGAAAAAAGTATATATTGGGCATGGAGATGCTCAATAATGGCACTTACTGCCAAGTCGATAACCTGAGTTAAATTCCCAGAGCATACATGGTAGAAAGACAGCCAGCTCCCACAAGCTGTCCCTTGAGCTTCATGCTTATAATATAGTGCTCAGGCATGCAAGTGTGTGCAAACACACATAAATAAAAAAAGAGAGAGTATCTCTTTAAAGTGAATGATTTACCTGAGACTTTTTTTTAAAACCATATATATCCAGAAAGGCAGCTTTGTGCTGCCCAAAATTTATGAGATTACATTTTAAATCTACCCAGCTTGTAGGAAGGGAGAGGGAGGAAGGGAAGGGAGTAGAGAAATATGGATAGCTCAATAAAAAAGTCTACCCAGATCATCATACATATATAATACTTCAAGTCACTGTAAAAGTCAAAGAAAAATAAGTCTTAGTCACTGTTCTGTTGATGTGAAGACAACACAAGCAATTCTTAAGAAAGAAAACATTTAATTGGAAGCTTGCTTACAGTTTCACAAGTTTAGTCCATTATCATCATGGGGAGCATGACAGCATGCGTGGTGCTGGAGCAGTAGCTGAGAGCTATGTCTTGATCCACAGGCAAAGAATAGAGAGAGGGAGAGAGAGAAGTGAGGGAGACCAGGCTTTTGAAACCCCAAAGCCCATCCCCAGTGACACACTTCCTCCAAGAAGGCCATACTTCCTAATCTTTGTAATCCTTTCAAACATTTCCACTCCCTGGTGACTAAGCATTCAAAGATACAAGCCTATGGAGGCTGTTCCCATTCAAACTACTACAGTACTGAACTACAATCTGGAATAGCTTTAAATTGGTGTGTTGTTCAATGGTGGAGTGCTTGTGCAGCACATACAAGACCCTATGTTAGATTGTTGCCCCCTCAGTGCAAAAAAGGCACAAATAATCTGAATAAATCTATTTTTAGGACAAAGACATCTGTGACAAGTACTTTCTATTATAATCTTTATGTCCGGCAAAGTATTCTGCCAGTTAAAATAGTCTGAAATTTAGGCTCACGTATTTGATGACCATGAACTTCTGGAAAGTGAAACCTGTAACTTAAAGTTATAGTCACAGAAGCATCATAACCTGGGACTGAAAATTAAATTGCAAATTCTATTTAAACTCAAGCTCCAAAATTATCATTAGCTTCATTTAATTTTACATTTTGTTAACTGACTTGAAAGCTTATAAATTTGGTCAAAGCTCCATGAGGTTAGAACAATTAGAAAATGCAGTGTTTTAACAGAAGCCTCTTGCTACAGTTAACTGGTATGCACCCTCTGCTTTGTTAGTTGTCTGCACGCCATGCTTTCTCTCCCTGTTCACATGCTCTACAACAGCTAAGTGGTAGAGAGTGTATCTAGCACACTCAAGGCTCTGGGTTCAATTTCCAGCATCAAAAAAGAAAGACAGAAAAGAGAGACAAATAAAGTAACAATCACCTAGATCTCCAAGTAAAAGCAAAAGTAAAGACACTACTGTACAGCTACAGCTGGGTTTAACTTCCAATTCTCCAAACTCTCTTATGCTCAAACGACCTTTTCTGAATCAATTAAATGCTCTAATAGTCCCTTTTTTCCCATCCTATTTCTACTGAAGATCAGTGTGCCCTTCCCTAGGCTTTTCTCACAGGTTAGAAGCTTTCGTTCTGGCTTTAAAAACATGGCTGTTCCTCTGGAGACGATGCAAATGTTTCTACCTGCCAGCCACACAATACTCATTATCCTAACACTTCGAAAGTCAAGGCAGGAACAGAGTCCCAGGCCAGCCTGGGACATACAGCTGGGCTACACAGCCAGCCAGTCTGAAACACCACCACATTTCCTACTATTCCTGAAGTACAGAGAACACACCCAAACAAAACTAAACCAAAGCCCAATCACCTCAGTCTTCATAGGAAAGAAAAATTGAAAAAAAATTCCAAGTATTTCTGATATTTCAAGAATATTATGGTTCATAGCAAGTAAAGATCACTCTGGGTATGTTCTTTAAAAGTTACATTTCAACCCCACATTATAATTCAGAAATAACACTCCTTTAGCCAGCCATGGGGGAAAAGGGAAACATTTCCCAGAGTACATAAGTTAATGGTCCTGTCAACTCTCTTCTTCCCACAATGCAAAGCCAATGTAATTCTATATAAACACAGTCGTGCTGAGGCAAGCACTTGCAGAGTGTGAGAGCTACACATGCATTTCTCTAAGAAACACCACTTGAGAGCTTCATGAGGCATGGTCATGTTTGTGGAAAACAGGACCAATGTGGGAATCATATTAATTAGAGTCCTGGAGGCTGCTGTTTAGCATGCAATATAGGAAAGAATTGAGCTTCATGATCCCTATGGCACACATACAACCACATACTGTTCTCTCTGAGTACAAAGGTCAGGCAGAAGCTAATCCCTGAGTGAACCAGGCTCTGTTCTAAGCAGCATGCATGGTGCAGCATGCCATGTTATCATCTAGGAAGGTTGACAGGGGTGATGGTAACAATGTATTACTGGAGTTATGATCATAAGTCAATCTTTGTATGTTTAGTTAGCATTATATTCTAACAAATAAAGGAAAAAGCAAATAACTTTTCCACACCACAGACCATATATATGGTCATAGTAAGTACCCAAAGTCCACCAATACAAATTGAATCATGGCAATGGAGGTCTGCTATTAAGCACACAGAAAGGTGAGCACAAAGTCCTAGGTTCGATGTGAAACATATCACCTAGGAATGTCAAATGTCAGAAAGGACTCTGTTTTTGTTTCTTGCCTCCTTTTACTGTTTCTAAATAAGCAATAATCAAGACAAGCTAGTGTGGACTCTATAGTTTTCTTCTTCCTTACTTTTTTGGTTTTCGAGACAGGGTTTCTCTGTCACTGGAAAGAATGCTGCTCACTCTATAGACCAGCCTGGCCTCAAACACACAGAGATCCGCCTCCCTCCACCTCCTAAGTGCTAGGCTTAAAGGCATGCTCCACCAAAGCCCAGTTTAGTTTTCTTCTTTTGAGTCTCCAAAATAGTTTCTATAAGTAGTATTGTTCCTTGAAGGCTTGATAAAATTTGCATTGAAATAGTTCACACATTTCTTTAAAAGAAATCAAAAGTAGCAGGCAGCTGATTTTTAAAAAGGTAAGAAACTTGGGGCAGCAGCAGACTACAGTACAAATCTGTGCACATCCTGCCACTGCTCCCATAAATGGTCAGGCTAAACCAGAGCAGATGGTGCTTTTCCTAGCCCATGAAGAAACACTGCCGTCAGCAAGGGTTTGTCATAGGCACCAACCTGCAGTCCTGCACCTGGAAGCCAGCCATCAGCATACTGGAAAGAATGCTGCAGTGGGAACTCACGGCACTCATTTATTTTCTACCACAAGGTATTCCACAACTTAGGTTGAACCACACCCCCTTGTAGGGCCCCAGGTTTTCATCTGCAAAATAGAGAGCTGGGCTGGAAAAGTGTGCACAGTGCCCTCTGAACTGACTTCTATAACGTCAACAGTTTGGGACTTCATAAATTGGCTTACTCCTCCATTCTTCAGTCTGCCAAATAAATAATTTTTCAGGTAAAGAAAAACCCCCAGACACTCCTGAAATCAACCTTTAAGTCAGGTGGATGTTAGAATCACCACATACTTAGCTTTGTTTGCTCACCAGTCTGTAAAGGCACAATGTAAGAAGTTGGGTGAAGTTCTACATAGGTATACACATAATCTAAGGTTTTGCTTTTAAGATTTATTTTTTATCTTCATGTGTATGGGTGTTTTGCTTGCACGTATGTCCATGCACCACATGCTTCCAGTACCCCATAAGCCAGAAGAGGACATGAGAGCCCCTGGAACTGGAGGTACCAACAGCTGTGAGCTGCTATGGCTGTTAGGAATTGAATCCAGGTCTTTTACAAGAGTATCCAGTGCTCTTAAGTGTCTGTCACTGGTAGCTGGGAAGATAACAAAAATAGAATAAATAAACCCAAAACTGACTTGATCAGGGTATAGATGGAGATAAAGTAAGATGCATGCAGCAACACTAGAGGACAGAGAAAATATATATGCGGTTATGTGAACAGAGATAAAAGACAGCGAAGAACAGAAACAAGAGTGGGTTAGAAATTAAAAAACAGTGTATGAAGTATGTAGTGTGGTTGTGGTTCAACCTAAGATGTAGTATGAAGCACATCTCATGCAATCCTCACAGTCCTTTAGAAATAAATTAAAAAACAAACAAAAAACTAGACATTGAAAGACATCTTACCATCCACACCATTGTATGTGAGACAGCAAGTTGCATGCATCATGCTACATGGTGTGAACATAGATGGTACAAAGGGAGGGAGTTCACTGTTCAATATTTTCACCTCAGCAGAAAAAGTATCCAACAGATTTCTCATTTAGGGCTCAGGAGATAGCTCGATCATGCAAAGCATGAGATCTGAGTCTGGATCCTCAGAACCACATAAAAAGGCAGGTATTTCACAGATAGTAAGAGAGATGGCAGTAGATAGGCAGATCCCAAGAGTTCACTGGCCAGCTTGTCTAGTGCACTGGTGAAGGTCCAGGCCAATGTGACATTCTGTCTGGAATGACATCCAAGGTTGTCCTTTGAGAACTGCACATATGTGCATGCATGCATAGGTACACACCTGTGCACCCTCACATATGAATATACACATAAAAGCAAAAACCAAGCAATTCACATTCAAGTAATAAAGAGGTCATTGAAGCAGTCTTCATTTTCATGGGAATCTTAACTAAGTTTCAGAACTGGATTTATGTATTTACAAAGATAAATTACAACAATAACAAGGGATTAAAGAACATTCAGAGAGCTGGGCGGTGGTGGGGCACGCCTTTAATCCCAGCACTTGGGAGGCAGAGGCAGGCGGATCTCTGTGAGTTTGAGGCCAGCCTGGTCTACAGAGTGAGTTCCAGGACTGACTCCATAGCTATTGGGAAACCTTGCCTCGAAAATAGAGAGAGAGAGAGAGAGAGAGGAGAGAGAGAGAACATTCAGAGAAGACATACCATATAATAAAAGTCAGTCATACCAAGTGTGGTGGCACATGCCTGTAATTCCAAGTCTCAGCAGGTTGAGGCAGGAGGATAAAAAGCAACAAGGCCAGCATGGGATATATAAGTGCAATTATATTACATCTATGACTTTGGATCTAGTTCATTCAGTAATATTTTATCACTAATCTTTATCCTATTTGTATTATATTTGTAACTCAGTTTTCTTTTTTTTAAGTCTTGCTTTTGTTTTTGAGACAGTTATATGAGTTTCACCAGGTAACTCTGGTTGGTCTGGAACTTGCTACGTAGACCAGGCTGGCCTTGAGCTCACTTGCTTTTGCCTCCTGAGAGATGGGATTAAAGGTGTGTACCACAACCTGTAATTCAGTTTGTTTGGGTTTTTAAAATTTTTTATTTTACTAGTGTTTTTGGCTGCATGTATGTGTGAGGGTGTCAGATCTTGGAGTTACAGACAGTTGTTAGCTGTCATTGGGTGCTGGGAATTGAACTCAGATCCTCTGGAAGAGCAGTCAGTGCTCTTAACCTCTGAGCCTCTTAACCGCTCCAATCCCCTGTAACTCAGTTTTGATGGCTATGTTATATTGAGCTCTAGTCCAAGGAAAGAGCCCTAAATGGCTTGTGGCAAAACAAACTATGAGTCATTGGTATTTCACTGCATGAATAAATCACTGTTGCCTTAACTACTGCCAGAATGCTGGACATTTAGGTTATTTCCAATTCTTCTACTATCATAAACAGCTAACTGGACCAAGTCAACAGTACCTAACAGTTTTCTACATAGTAAGTACTCAAACTTTCTGACGATGACCAAGTATTTAGAGATAAGGATATATAATAAACCTTGTAAAGTTCTATGCATAAAGAGTTATCTTTAGCTATACCTGCATGACTATTTCCTAAAAATACATTCCCATCAATAGAAATTCTGGATCAATTTCAGGCTTCTGTTACTTTGACAATGTACTTCCTCAGAGAAATTAACTTGCATTCCCAAAAGCAGAAAATGAGGAGGCCAAATTTGCTATATTCAAAACTAACCTTCAGTCTTTGTTGCAATTAGTTTTAAAAGATCATTTTTAAAGAAAAAAAGAAAAAATCTCCCTCATAATTTTAATTTAAGCCTTTTTTTAGTGAGGTTGCAAACTTTTTATGTTTATTAGCAATTCTAAAGTGACTTTCTCTTTATTTATTTATTTTCCTGAAACAGGGCCTCTCTGTGTAATCCCAAGTGTCCAGGTTGGCCATGAACTCACAGAGATCAGCCCTCTGCTAACTGAATACTGAGATTAAAGGTGTGTGCTACCACACCTAGACCCCAGAAATGATTTTCTAATGGACACTACACTATAAATCAAATTTGCTCCTTGAAGCTCAGCTTTAGGTAAAAACCCTTGGCACACAATATTTTCAGAAAGAAAATATTGAAAAAACAAACCAAGAACAAAAAGAAAGCATTTTAAGGCACTATGTAAAGACCTAGCAGGGACAGGTGCATCCACAGACAAGCTAGGTTACAACACACGCTTTACTCATAGCAAAGTAGAGAATTCAAAACTTCCACTGCCTGACTTTTTAATGATACTCATCTGTTATATAACTTTATTGGTGAAATATTTCTAGAGTGATGATGTAAGTGGGACGGGAAAGACTGCGAGGATAAGATTCCCCTAATAGTTCTTCGAATGCTTTTCTTTTAGAGAGCTGTATTAGTCAGGGTTCTGTAGTAGAACAGAGCTGACAGGACGGCTCTCCCTCTCTCTCCTTCTGTCCCCTCCGTGTGTGTGTGTGTGTGTGTGTGTAAATATATATGGGATTTTTAAGAATGGCTTACAGAATGTGGCCCAGGTAGTCCAACAATGGCTGTCTACCAATGGAAAGTCCAAGAATTCAGTAATTGCTCAGCACGAAGCTGGATGAGCTGGTCTTCAGTAGTTGCTGGAATCCAGAAGTAGGCTCTAATGCCAGTGAAGGAGCAGACTTGCCAGTGAGCAGGCAAGCCAAAAGCAAAATCTTCCTTCTTCCATGTCCTTCATATAGGCTTCCAGGAGGTGTGTCCCAGATTAAAGGTGAATCTTCACAACTCAAAAAATCTGAATTAAAGGTGTATCTTCTCACCTCAAATGATTTAAGAAAAATCTGTCACAGGTGCACCCAATCACTTGGGTTTTAGTGAATTCCAAGTGTAATTTTAACAGCCAAGAATAACCATCACAGAACCATCTAGACTAGCCCAGAGACTACATGCTGCTATCCACACTGTGGTCTGGGTGTCTGTGCAGGTATAGTAAGAATCTCTAGAGCAGAAGTGAAGCACACCTGGGTCTGTAATGGTGTTCCAGATATTAGATCATGGAGGCTCTGATCTACTCAGTGATTAATTCCTTGATTAATTCATGTGATGGAATTACTGGGAGGTGGCACAAAGCAGCAAGAGGGGCCTAGTTGGAGGAAATGTAGTCATGTCCTCGGTGTTACAGCTGTAACTGGCCCCCTGTAGTCACCCTTTCTCTGCTTCACTGCCACAGTCCTACTGCCATGATGTTTAGCCTCTAATAGGGATCAGATGCAAGGAGCCAAGTGAGCACACACTGAACCTCCTAACGTATGTGCTAGCATGTTGTCACGGTTTTAAGAAAATGATAAGCACAGAGGTTTATAGACTGCCAGTCCTGGACTAGGCTGTGAACATGAAGGGCTCTGTAACCCTGAGCTGGACACAGACAGGTAAAAGCATAGCGAGAAAAACAAAAAGGAGGTTGGCCTAAAGAGTATTATTGACACTGAGGACCTGACTAACATTTCACCCCACCCACTAATCCAACACACAAGCCCTTCCCAACTGTCAGCCTAATCTGGAAATGCTTCTCCGAGGTACAAGCATGCATGTTATTCATTCCTTCAGGATAATCTTAGAGGAGAAGGTAAGAATGTGGATCTGTCATCTGTTCTCAACAAGAAAGAAATGTGGCTGAGAACTGTTAGTGGGAGCAGTTACCCACAATAAGCCCAATGACACAATCATCAGATCTGCTCAAACTCTTCAAGCCTCAGTAAGGGGGGCACTCTGTGTGCAGGAGCAGAGTGTGCAAGCCAGAGTGCTCATGTGAAAGACAGCTCTGGGTGTCAGTCCTCACCTTCCACCTTGTTTGAGACAGGGCTTCTTTGTTGTTCAGTGCTACATATGCCAGGTTAGCTGGAGCCAGGACTTTCAGCTTCCAGCATCATAGGCATGCTGGGGATTACTGATGTGTGTTACCACAGTCAACTTTATGTGGGTTCTGGGGATGTGAACTCAAGTCCAGATGCAAGCACTTTATTCACTGAACAAGCTCTGTAGCCCCAGGATTGTTTTAAACAGTACACTATCTTGGAGATCTAACCACAAAGCAGACTAAGTACAAGGCTATTCACATTAGAATACTGATCAAAGTCAGATGAGCTACAAAAAGGAGACGACATTCTGTGGTGGTCTCCCTTTCTACTCCACTCTAACTGCCCTCATAACCAGCAACCTCTCACAGTCGACAAATCTACCGGATACCTTTCAGACCTTACACTCTGGATTGGATGCATAGGACAGCCAGTAGCTGTAGGTGTCTACTACTTTATTTCTTTGTCTTTTGTCTTTATCTCTTCTTCTCTTGGTAACAGAACCTCTATTTCTTGTGGGGAACCAAGTGGTCCATCTCTTGACCCAACATTTCAGGTTGCAGCTGGGCTTGCTGTTGCTATGACTTCATCATGCTTACCAGCTTCACCACTACCACTCCTGTTACTACCACGGAAGTAGCCAATGCTAACTACATATGCCAGATGATGTTCTGCCCAGGCTTTGCTTATTTGTTCTATTTTCCTTTAGTACTAAGGGCCTGCCACACACTAGAAAAGACTTAACCATCTTCAATGAGCTACATCTTCAATGCAAGTTCAAGTTTAACCACCATACTTTATTGCCTCTTTAATGCAATCTCATCTAATCCCTGGATGCAGAAATTGGCTCTTGAGAAGTACACTTGACACAAGCAAGGTCAATCAGACACAGAGCACTAAGATATAAAATGTCTTTCTTCCTTTGTAATGTACACACTCACACACACACACAGCAGTAGAATTCTGTTGATAAAAATTCAAGCTTCCTAGACTGAAACCAGGCCAGGATCACTTGAGCTACCTCAAATGAAGCTTCTGTCAGTCCAGCCCTTGAAGTTTTTATTTTCTTGTTTGGTAGAATACTTTTTTTCCCCCCTGGATGCTTCCCTTCTCTGACTTTTCTCTTTTACATCTTTCATGTTATTCTCCTCTGCCTACCCCTTTAATGTTGACATGCCCAGTGATCTCCTTAGCACCCCACATTCATTCTGATAGTCTTCTCTTGAAGAATTGGCTCCTTTGGCTTGCCTCTGCTTCATAATTCTTAATGCTGTTAGAAAAAAATGATTTCAGGTTCTCTTTCCAAATACTCACTTCTATTAACTACCATCTCAAGCAAAGGTCAAAGCTTTAAAGATGTTTGGTGCTTCCTTTATAAACCCCTAAGTTTCTCCTACATAATTTCATGAGGCTAAAAGTTGACAAGGCAAATATATATATATCTCCACAATCCACTCCTGTCTAAGAGTCAAAACATAACTAACAATTAAAGTGAATGACAGCAATTAACAGTATTCTACAAAGCACCCTTCCAAGAATTCCTATCCTAAAAGGCAAAGTCACTCACAGAGTCTATACAAACAGAATTTCTTAAATGTCAAGTGATTACATACCCACTCCAGACTGTAATCTTTACTAACCACCCTCAGAGACGGAGTCTTGTGAGGAAGAAGGAACAGGACTATGAGAAAAGTAGACAGACACAGCAGGAAACTTATTTTAGACTTTCTCCTCCAAAGGCAATGAACAGAGGCAGAATAAATGAACTATTGCTGTGGGACAATGGTCTTGTACCCTGTATTGATTTGTTACTTGTATTGGTTTAATAAAATGCTAATTGGCCAGTAGCCAGGCAGGAAGTATAAGCGGGGAAACAAGAAGAGGAGAATTCTAAGAGGAAAGGTTCAGTCTGCAGTCATCACCCAGACGCAGAGGAAGCAAGATGAAAATGGCTCGCTGATAATAGGTGCCAAGCCATGTGGCTGACACAGACAAGAATTATGGGTTAATGTAGGATGTAAGAGTTAAGAAGAAGCCTGAGCTAATAGGCCAACCAGTTTATAATTGATATAGACCCCTGTGTGTTTCTTTGGGACTGAATGGCTGCAGGACTGGATGGGACAAAAATCTCTGTCAACAAACTATGTTATAATTATTATTATTACAGGGTCTTATGTAGCTCATGCTAGCCTCCACCTCACTATGTATCTGAAGATAACCTTGAGCTTCTGATCCTCCTGCCTACACATCCCAAGTGCTAGGATTATAAGTGAGCACCTCTACATAAGGTTTATTTGGTGTGGGAATTGAACCCAGAGATTCATGCACGCTGGGCAAGAACTGTACCAATTGAGCAACAGCTCCGACCATGAGAAACTACATTTAACATAAAATGAAAACACCTCCCTTTCCTCTTCATTCTCCTATTCAGAAGTGCCTCTTCAATGATTTTCCAAGTAAAGACAAACAACACATATCCGAGCAAACACATGACTTCTCTTTCTCTGCAAACTGCTGAAAGTAAAGAATCAAAAGATTAATTGCGACAGGTGCCCAAATGACAAAAAACAAAACAAAACCTCATTCCAGGAGTCATATTGACAACAGGAAACACTATCTAAACCAGTAACTCAATGGTAGAGGCCACCAAATTGTGTCAAACCCAGTCTACCAGCTTGCTTTTATAAATAAAGTTTGATTGGGACATAGCCACTCCCACTGACTGGGAAGTTTGCTATAGCTGCTTTCTCATTGTAACAGATGGTGTGAGCAGTTATCACATGCTCAGTGTTCCCCAAAGTAGATAACACTAGCCTATTTACAAGAAGACTGATAGCCTCAGAAAGGCAGTATTGACTCTTCAACATACCTGATAATTGAGCAGATGAGAAACTGACCATTCAATCACAGCAGACAGTCCCATGACTCACCCACTTGGCACTTCTTTTCCTAAAGTCCAAGAATTCCTAGGTAAAAACGCTACCCTAGAGCATAAACTTTTACTTGGTGACACAATACCCAAATATGTTACTTTTCTCTTAAAATGTTTCTATTACCTTAGAAGAATTTTCCAGAAGCATAGTAAGAGCTGTGAGTTCCACACTACAATAAGTATTTTAGTAGCTGGTAGAAAGCAATAGCAGCCTCCAAGTAACTGGGACTATAGATAACGGACCCGCAGTGTTTTGGTTTAGCTGAAGCATGTTTACTATGCACCTCCTTTCAGCTCTGTAGCCAAAACCATGGACACGGTATAAGGTATAAGAGTTTTAAGTTTATAACAAAACATTTTTAAAATTCTAAAGCATACAAAAATCCAGCATTTTTAAAAGCCCACACTCTGTTAGGGCACTTCTGTATAAACATCTATGCAGTATAAAGGATCATGTTTGGATACAAAACTATGGTTTTCCTATGAAGAGATTCATGCTCCTAAATGGCTGTTAACTAATTCTTAAATATGCCTGATTGACGACAAGATGGTAGGAGAAAGATTAAAGCTGGTAACTTCTAACCATTCACCTTTACATTTTAAATATCCAATCTTTTAGGTCCTATCTAAAACAAAATAGCACTTCTACAAGTAACATCTGTTAGTGCCACAAGCTTAACATTCCTGGTGGGGTAAATCTATAAACACTCCATTTGCTGAGAAGGGGCTTCAAATCCCACACTAAGCTTTCAACCTCAATCACAGGGCTAGAACTCTAGTATTAGCTAAGCCTAAACCATGGTTAAGGCTCTCTAGCCATGCTATCAACAGAAGAAATGAATACTTTTGTAACCAAGGCAATCCTTAGACTCCAACTCAAAGGGGAACAATTATTCCTGGAAGCTCTTATGATCAAAGCCATCAGATGACTGCTACTTTGATAAAAGACTTGAACCCAAGTGCTTTGAAGATGACCTTCTGAAACTATCATCATAGTAATGATGGGGTCTCAGGAATGTTCAAGTAGAAAATGATCCTTCTTTCAAGAATATCATTAAGTTGGTTTTAAATATGCACTAAAAAATAGAAGCACTTTGGGAAAACACAAACAGAAATTTCATCAAAGTGTGTTTTCAAATTTCTTTACTTCTTTACTTGACTGTGTGCGTATATATGTTTGGAAGCCCACAAACAATGTCAAATGTGTGGAAGTCAGAGGACAACCTGTAAGAGAGTCAAGTCTCTCCTTTTACCATGTGGGTTCAAGGCATCAAATTCAGCTGGTCCAAGGTTTGGCAGCAGGTGCTATTATTACCCACTGAGCCATTTCCCCAGCCCAATTCATCAGCATGGAAATAATGTCGTCTAAATAATATGGCCACAATTTTTTCTTATTGTTTGTGTCAGAAGAAATTATCTTTTTATGACAAATATTTTAATACCCTCACCTTTACTGTTCTGAAATGAAATGATAAAATTTAGCTAAAACCATTAAAATAAACTAATAAAAATAGATTAATTTATAATGAAATACATATCATCATGCACACACATTATATGGTGGTAGGAATTTAACCAGTCTCATGCCCCTCTTTTCTGAGCTACACCTCTACCAAATACATTTTAAAAATATAACACACGCGCACACATACATGCATGCGTATATAGTATAGTAGTGTATGTGTGGATATATATATATATTATATATGTAATTCTTGGGTCAATAATACTATGAGGCATAATGAAGAAGCCAAAGATTTGGCTACTTCAGATAATTACTATCAAATGAAGATGCAGAACTTTTTGTAAATGCCTCCGTTATCCAAGTGACACAGTCATCAGGGGTGAGTAAATCTAAGTATCTCTCTAATTTGTGTGATACCTCAATTTTTAGAATTGCCCTCACCAACTGAGCTTATACATAAAATGATTTTATTTCCAGACTCCTCTGAGATTTTCTAGGGAAGTCTGCTTCTTAAGGAGCATCACAAGACAGTCCCTTTGCCTCTTCTCAGTAAGTGCGCACACACTCCCCCAGCACCATGTCCCCCGAAAACATGGCACTTTTACAACTGCCTCTGGAAAGACTCCTGCTGCTCTTGAGAACCAGTTTCACGCTTTTGTACTTCATAAATTTTCTCTAATGAAGTGTATTACCTTTTTTATAACCATAAAACCCCTCTACTCTGAATTTCATGCTCATGAGTGTCCCTCCACAAAAACACATAAGGTTACAGGTTCTAACATGAACTGATGCCTTGTGGGCAACTGGAGGCAGAAAGAAGAAAAGTAGAAAAAGGAAAGGTCAGGAGATTAATTAACTTTTCCTAATAGTTGGGAAAATCTTCCACATTTTTAAATAAGACATTTAAAGAAGCCCAAACAGATTATCTTGAAGATCAGTTTATTCAATCTTTCTAAAAATTTCTGATTAGAGTAGAATTCACTGATGTAACACGACTCTGGGTCCAAACTTACAGGGTTTCCAAGGAGTCCATGTGAGCTTTGATTACTGAGATTCCCTTGGCAAGAGCATGGCCTAAAATTAATGGAGCTCATAAAAGAAAGATGCCAAAAAGGAACTTTGTTCTTGAGATGGTTTATGCAGCCTGGGCTAGAGCAAGGCGCAATCCATATATAGAAAACCCTAGCATCTGCAGTATTTTAAGATACAGTTGCGAAACAAGTGCAAATGTACAGTGAGAGCAAAGAGCCCTCCAGGTCAGGGTGGCGGTAACCATGAGGGAAGATTCTTCAGTGCACAATGGATGGCAAGCAACTTCCCAGACAGAGCTGGTTGACTGCCACTTATCCAGCTCTATTCTCTGCTCTCAACTGCCATTGTCGCAAACTGCACAAACCTGGGACAGCTTGATATTCTACAGCAGAATGCTGCCAACTCCCCAGGGCTGCCTCCCAGAGAACAGCTCATAACAGTCATTGCTTATTAAATCTATCCCTATTTCAAAAAAATCTTATGAACACTATCATGTTATCAAATTTCTTGGACATCTCAAAACTCTCTCATTCTGAGTACTTTTATATATTTATTCTTATCCTTATCTGTCAAAAGATAAAGAAGTTGAGTGAAGAAAATCTGTATTTTATTATCTTTTTAACTTGGTTAAGAGCAAGAGAAAAAAAAGGTTGTGGTTGCTATATGGTATCCTATAAAAACATGACTTTACTACATAAATAACTAGCTCTATCTGATAGCTTACCTACCCATGTCTTTAAACTCAGGCAAGCTGTTGTTCCAGCTCAACAGTGCAGTCTTGTCTGGGAAATACCTTACCATATTAGGCAATCAGGCCCCAATAGAGAGGAAAAAGCAAAACAGACCTAGGATTTTACCTAAAAGGAGAAAGGCCAAGAAACTGCCTGGGTAGAGAATGAGCAGACAAAGGTGCTTCATGAGATTAAATAACAAGACTAAAAAAAATACTGCTTGGGAGAGAAGATTCAGCAAATAGCCAGGAGCACTTGTGAAAGATGAGCAAAATAGTACAAATTCATCTAGAGAGGGGGTAGGAGAAGACTAGCAAAGAACTGTTTAGAAAGAATTACTTGAAAATCCAGAGAAAATCAAATATACAACAGCAGTTTGGGGATAATAATGCAAGGTGGCTTGACCCACAAAGAAATCTGTAGAGGATTTGATTTGCTTGGAAGCTCAAAGGATTCTAAGTGAAATTTGAAACATTTAGGTCTGTTCTTTTCTACACATTCATTTTTCCTTCTCTACCTTAGCAATTCCTAAAAACATCCTCAAAATGTCTCAGAAAGTCAGGTGTGGTGGCAGGTGTGGTGGCAGGTCTGTAATCCCAGTACTCAGGAAGGAGGGTGGAAGAGCTGCCTGGGCTCTACGGTGAGGCCCTGACTTAAAAACAAACTAACAACAATAAAACACTCCTGTTAGAGTTACATTCTATTCTATAATGCCTGTCAGAGCAATCTGAGATGCATGAAAAACAACAGACAGGCAGACACAACTTAAAGCAGTGTGACAGTGAATAGGGAATGGAATGCCACCATCCTTGCATTAGTTCATCTCTGAGCCGCTGGTGTGACCTTTATTCATTTAACCATGCAGTGTATGTACATATGGCAGAGAAAAGTGTGTGGGCCTTTAAGTGCTAAAGGTACATATGGGGATCAGAGGACAACTTTTGGGAGTTTACTCTCTTCTTTCACTGTGGATTCTGGGGATTGAACTTGGGTCGTCAGATTCTTGTGGCAAGTACTTTTGCCCACTGAGCCACTGAATTGGCCCTGTTATCTTCAAAATGAGATGGTTAACACAATGGCTTTGAAGTTGTTCAGTTCTAAACTCAATCTATGATGGCCATTTGAGGCACCACAAGATAAAACAAAGTTTAGAATTCAGTAGCATCTAGAAATAAATGCTTCTCAAAAAAAGCTTCATATGTGAAATTGTGGTGATATTTTGTTTGTGTTTTAACAAATGAAGCTTGCCTGAAGATTAGAGCGCAGAGCTAAGCCACTAGAGATCTGGGAGTGGTGGCACACATCTTTAACTCAGGAGACAGAGGCAGAGGGATCTCTATTAGTTCAAGGCCACCCTGGGCTACACGAAATTGATCCAGTCAAAAAGAGAAACAGATCTCACACAAAGGTGATCACAGCAGTTGGGATCACACACCTTTAATCCCAGCACTAGGAAGGTAGAGACAGGCATGATATGGCTGGTGGAGAGAGGAATATAAGGTGGGAGGAGACAGGAGCTCAGTGCAGTCAGAGGCCAGTGACAGTCAGTCTGCGAACGCAGTCAGAGGATGCAGTCTAAAAACAGGATCGCTCTTTTGGTCTGAGCATTGGTAGAGGTAAGAACTCTAGTGGCTGGCTGTTTTGCTTCTCTGATCTTCAGCATTAACCCCTATAGATGACTCCAAGTTTTTAATATTAAGAACAGCTAGAATTTGTGCTACATTTGGTGCCCAACTTTTTGGGTACAAATTCACAAAAAAAGCTGTTTGCCTGTGGCTGCAGAGCTACACGTGGCCAGAGTCACTGCCCCACTGGCTAGGTTTCCTTTTTTCTCTCCTGGTGGGCTCTTCCTGGACCCCTTCTTGGACTACTGCCAAACCAGGTAACTGCACCGAAATCCGGTCAGACTTCTACTGTTCTCAGCAGCAGTCAGCCTCACATTTGCATTGTCATCAGCAGGCAGCAGATCTGTGAGACAGCTGGGAATTCTTAAAAGGACGAATTAGTTAAGAGAGGTTTTTCCCCCACATTAAAAAATGGGAAGAGCTAGTTAATAAAAAAAATACAATAAAGCTGAGAAAAATAAGACAAAGCAAAGGGGACTCAGGGGTGAGTCATCTCAGCAATTTCCCTGGTTAGTCAGCAAAGCCCCTTGTAATTCTTTTAGAACAGGCTCAAGGTAGAGAGGCATTGGTCTTTATTCCAAAGGTGTCAACAGAGGCTCTGGGGGATGTAGCTCTCTTACCCCTCTTTGATAAAAAGGCCAAGCAGATTGTATGGGTAATAACATTATACAACAGGGGCTGGAGAGATGGCTCAGAGGTTAAGAGCACTGGCTGCTCTTCCAGAGGTCCTGAGTTCAATTCCCAGCAACCACAAGGTGCCTCACAAACATCTATGATGAAATCTGGTGCCTTCTTCTGGTGTGCAGGCATACATGCAGGCAGAATGCTGTATACATAATAAATAAATAAATCTTTAAAAAAAATGACATACAACTAAAAAAATGGTAAAGAACAAAACCACAACAACTTATTGCACTGTTGTTTTGTTTTTAATTTGGTAAAGGGGGAAATTCACTTATGTTCTTCAAGGTAAGAGCCATGGCTAGCCTCCCATGACGGTTCTCAGTCCCTTGCTTTGAATTTCAGAGTGCTCCAGATTTTGTCTTTGGTCCCTTCTCTGAAGTTATTCTCCTGGTGACTGTATTCAAGCTCATGGTTTTAGAGATGATCTGTATGTTTACTGACAACCAAGTCTATAAATCCAGCCTGGACTCTAACTTGAACTCTAGATGCACATTCAACTGCTTTCTTGACATTTCCAGTTGAACTTAGTATGCCCAACAGTCTACCCCAAATAGATACCTGCCTTTCTTCTACTAGATCTGTTCTTGCTATAGCATTCTCTATCTCAGCCATAAAACTCACCCTTAGAGATGACGTTGCTAAAAGCTTTGGTGCCAACCTTCACTTCTTTATCTTCATACTATTTTCAAGCCAACAGTAAATCTAGGTGGTTCCGATTTCAAAATACATCCTGAATACAACTCTTCAGAATCTTTCTGCCATCCTTGGTCCTAAATCACCTTCATCCACCATTTCCTGTATTATGGGAGCGGCCTCCTAACTGATATTCTTGCTTCCATTGCTTTCCCCTCAGAGTATCTTCTCCAATATTGCATCAGAATTTATAAAATACAAGTAAGCACATTACTCTGGTGTGGGAAAAAAAATTCTAACAGGTACCCACATCTGCAAGGTAAGCGCTGAAGCTGTTACAATGACATAGTTCAATCTACCTTCCCTTTTGTTCATTCTGCTCTAGACACATTTGTTTTCTCAACCTGTCCTCAAACATGCAGGGCGCACCTGCCAAGGGGTCCTTGGGAGTGTTCCTCACCCAACCCTCATCTGTCCAATATAGTTTCCCATCTCATATCCTTTAGTCTAAACTCAAATCTTCTGTCAATGCTGCCTAATCTGATTGCTCTATTTATAATGTGAAGTTCCAGTCCACGTGACACTTCTGTTCATCTTTGCTCTGTTTTTTAAATAGCACTTATCATCTATTTAAGTATTTATTTATTGCCAGTCTCTCTTGTTGGAAAGTAAATTCTACAAGAACAGGACTTTTTGTTTATTGTCATATTCCCAGACTCTAGAAAAATGCCTAACCACAAATGGTACATAAGAGCACTTACTGAGTGAAAGAACAGGAAGATTCAAACAAGAGGGAGGCAGCTCAAAATACAAAATGAATTTAGTGGTTCTCATTACAGACATTTCTGGGGCATCGATTTCCTGTTAACATTCACAACTAAGCAATGGCAGCAAATTTAACTTGTTCTCTCATTTATTCAGTTGTAAACTGCCTACATTAAATTGCTTACTTCTTTTAGAGCACCTTACCAGCAAATCTTTCCACTAGCAGGTCAACAGTTATCTACAACAGGCAGGTACCTTGAATCCATAAATTAACAATGCATTTTAGGGGGTGGTTATTAATTTAATCTATCAGTTACATTCAGGATTAAGACAGCTCTACTCCTTACCTAGAGGGTAAAGTTTCAATTAATTTGTTCAGATTGGGTATCAACTGATTCTCTTAAGGAAGCTTCAAGGAATTACAGGTGGGAGTGAAATTTCCTAACAAAAGGATGTTAATTCTTACTTCCTGACAGAAATAGCTACCCATCTATGTCAAGAACAGCAAAAGAAGCCAGGCAATGGTGGCACACACTTTTAATCCCAGCACTCGGGAGGCAGAGGCAGGCGGATCTC
>LOJH01005241.1:17023-34556 GCA_001685095.1 Ellobius talpinus | reverse complement strand
TTTCTTTTTTAACCAATGAAAGTAACACATAGACAGATGACCCTCCTACATCAACTTCCCAGAGTATTTAAGTGGTCCCCCCAAAGAGGAACATGTTGTCTCCCTTTCTTCCTCCTGGGGGTCACATTCCCGCAGCTTCCTGGTTCCCCCTTGGCTTCTTATTAAATCTTATATCTTATATCAACCCATAATTCTTGCCTGTATGAGTCATGTGGCTTGGTACATTTTCTCAGTGAGGCATTCTCATCTTGCTTCTTCTGCGTCTGGGTGATGACTGCAGACTGAGCCTTTTCTCTTCCCAGAATTCTCCTGTTCTGTTTGTCCATCCTATACTTCCTGCCTGACTACTGGTCAATTGGCATTTTATTAAACCAATAAACTGAAAAATCTTTACAGGGTACAAGACCATTGTCCCACAGCAGACTCAAATGATGCAGTAATGACATGCATACATTGGCAGTAACCAACAATTCCCTTATTTGACTTAAGATCCACTCACCAAGAGGAAAATCATGTCTGGTACTGGGAATCTAGCCAGCTGTCCAGAGCTAATGAACTCATGAATTTCGGAGGAGAACATACAATTGCCACTTTACTAAACCACCTTATAAATATTTGTTCTTATACATGCCCACAGATTAGTGCATTTCTCACTCCTCATCAAGGAAAATTCTTTTTGTAACAGAGGATCATTTTGAAAAGTCACAAGAAAAAAGCACAGTTGTGGAGTCCCAATAACAAAGAATACATCTACAATATTGCCAAAGAAGGTTCAGGGAACAAAGAGCCAAAGGAACATGGAGTTTGCTGTCAGATTGTGTGTCCTAGGAATACCAGTAGCCACACTCATAAAGTCTCGCCAAAATAATTACCTAACAATGAATTGAACAAGGACAACAACAGCAAAAAATCTAATTTGGAATTCTAATAAGGTCCAGTAAGTCTCAATCCTATAGAAAGAACTATGGGC
This sequence comes from Ellobius talpinus, assembly GCA_001685095.1. Taxonomy (NCBI): domain Eukaryota; kingdom Metazoa; phylum Chordata; class Mammalia; order Rodentia; family Cricetidae; genus Ellobius; species Ellobius talpinus. The sequence goes on along the minus strand of LOJH01005241.1, from coordinate 33,586 downwards.
AACTAAAAAATACTGAGCCCAGGAACAATAATCTTCCCTAGGGAAGAGCATGCCAATTCCTTATCCAATACCAAATGATCAGGTATATAAACAAACATATACAACTAACATTGTACATACTGATCAAGTTGTACCTACATATTTAGAAGTGTGTGTGTGTGTGTGCATGTAACAACAACTATTGAAAAAAGAGTTCTTGAACTTGAAAGAGAGTAAGGTTGGGAATATGGGAGGGCATGGAGGAAAGAAATAAAGGGGGAAATGGTATAATTATACTATCATTTCAAAATAAAAAATGAATAGTTATATAAAATAGCTTTTAAAATATATTAAATTCCTTCAAAATTAGGATTATTGGGTACCATTGACTCAGTTCATGGAACTGTCTTCTCACACTCTTAGAATCAGTTTCTAGAAACAGATTCCTCCAGTTTTGTCATTATTTGATGTGTCCTTGAGTAAAATAGTTAATATTTTGGTGCCTTCATTTTATATCTATAAAATATACTAATTGAGGTAATCATAACACTTATTTTCTAAGACTATAGAAAGAAGAAATACATTTGTTTTGTAAGATTATATAAAGAGGAAATAATTAAATAAAAAGTGTATTGAGAGTTTGATATTTCATATGTATTCAGCCAATATCTTTATCAGAAATGGCCATTGACCCAACAAAAATGTTATAGGAAGATTAGTAAGTGTGATTACAGAAATTATATTAAAAACTGATTGGCATAAACACTGAACTTTGAACATGTTATAAGATTACTGGTGGTATTAGTTGTTTGGTCTATATTTTCAATGTTTATTAAATCAAGCAATGCAAGGTAGTAGTAAAAAAAGTAAAAAGTAATGGTGATATCCTTATTGATTTTTGTGGTATTGAATTTCAAGAAAATAATTGAACTTAAGCTGAATTTTAATAATGAATTCAACACTATAGGTTTTTATAGCTGTATGTTTGATTTTGTGGCCCAACCAGCTATTACTATAAATGAACACAGAAGTAATAATTGTTTAAATGAAATTACACATGTAATATATCTATCAAAATTCCTGGCATAAATAGATGTTCAATAAAAGAAAGTTATTATTATTATTACTGAAATGTACTGAAATACCATTGACAAGGAAACAATTTAGCGTTCTCTTCAGTGGATCATCTTTTGGAAGAGATTGAAACTGAAATACTTTCAAAAGATTTCAGATAATCCATCATTGCACTGCATTTTACAGCTGAATAAATTAGTAGCTGTTGCCTTTTCAGGAAGAAAGTGAAGAAAGAAATGTTATGAGAAAGATTACAGATGTGAATTTTATGGACAGTTTTATGAAAAAGCCATTAGATGGCAACAGCAGTTCACAAAGTTGTCCTGCTGTTTAGTATTTCACCTGCAGGTGCTGACTGACAGCTGAAAATCACAGAAACATAGAAACTCCAGGCTTCAAGGCCTATGAAATCACATAATACCTGTTCAGGCACATAGAAAGCACCCAATAAATGATAAATTCTAGCCCTCTCGACCCCCAATTTTGCAACTGGAAAAGTGGGCAGGAATGACATTTCAAGTTTACTTGGGTAAACTTTTTTTTATCTAATAGGGATTAAAATGTCTGAAAATTTTCTCAGAACACTCTGATTCCATTCCATTTTGAAGCAAACTGTTGAACCCTGAGAAGAGTTTCAGATATAAACTAACATTGATAATGATCCCTCTCTTTTTCTTAAAAGAACAACTCAATGGAGCATATACAGCATTTGAAAACAAATGCCACCCACAAAATGAAGACTGCGCTGGCTTTGCTCCTATTATCTCAGTCTCCTCTTCTGTCTGCAAACAAGTAAAGAACTATCTCAGATAAGCATGCCCTCTCATATATGGAGATGAGATGCTTCAAAACAATTTCCTTCCAGAGAGCTGCTTCTCATCGCTTTTAACAGCTTTTTGTCTCTTATAGGCTAACATTTTTAGTTCTTTCAATAGCTCTTTATTTGATATTATCTTCTGTGATGTTCAGAAACGTTGAAATTTATCAGAATCACCATTGGTATACAGATCGATGATACACTGTATTATTCATCCTCTTTTTCTCCACTTCTTGTTAATAAGACTATATACACATTTTTCCAAGAAACATTGTAGCATCATCAAAGTGCAATTAAAGTATAGCTGGCTTTTTCACCTACTTTTGCTAATGATCCATTCAGTAAATATCATGTTTAAAATGTGGGAGTTGTTATTTGGTTTTTCTTCTTGACTTCCTATGATCTGCCAGGGGGACTTGATACCCTGAGCAACCACTGGTTTGAAAAGGAAAATGAGTAAAGTTAGGAACATATATAAATCAAATCCATAATGTATCCACATGCAATCAAAGAAAAAAATAATCAGAGGCTGATGAAGTGATCCAGAGACCTATGAAGAAAAAACTTATGCTTCAGTTCACTGACCTTGAAGGATGGTCTATTACAGAGTATTGCTAAAACAATAGCCAATTAATACATCAAGTAAAGGCTTCAATGCTTGACTATTGAGAATGGGCACAGAATTTTCTAGAGCCTTGGAATGACATAGGCTGACAGGACTCTTCATTCATTACATGGAATGTTCATTTATTTATTTAGTTAGCTAGTTTAGAAAAATATCTTAATAGCCTTTAGTTATACATCTTTCTTGTTGATCTTTCTTTACCACATGACACTTTTAGTGTGCTTACAAGCTGCCCTGCTAGACTTTTTAGTGTTTTGTACAATGTCCTCTAATAATGTACAAAACAGCAACTCACTCAAATGACAATTTTCTGTAGAAATGAAAGTTAGTTTGTGAAATGAAGATTTTTCTTAAGTTTGAATTTCTCAATAGAGCTTCTGCAGAAATGGACTTTAAGATATTTTCTTCCAGTTTTACTATTTCTCTTATGTACAGCAATTATATTTTAGAACAAGTTGTCTTTTCTAAATCTCACAAAATTCCGGACAATGGATCTAAGGGGAAAAATTAACAAGATTGATAGCTGTGGGGGTTAGAACATTAGCACCAAATTGTCAAGGAAACACAATTAGGCTTCTTTTTTTGCATTTATTTTTCAGCTGCAACTAGTTATGGGTCCCCACAGTGCACCTGCACTTTGCCACTGAATATCCTAAAAAAGGCAAGTGGCCAATTATGTTGGCAAGTGGCTAATTATGCACACCAGGAGCCAATTGCAGAATCAAAAATGTACACCCTAAAACAGGAAGACCTATTTAACATGTTGAGTCTTAGGGTGACATACATACTGTGTATTTATCATTTAATAAGAGAGGCAACAATCATGATCAGGTATCAACAAACATTTATTTATGAATATACTTATATATGTAGGTATTTATTTATAACTATTTTGTAGTAATCAATTTGTTGTATGCTTTACCCATATCAAAATTAAAAAATGTTTCTTCCCTCAAAAAAACCAACCTAGAGCTCTGCTATGATACAGCTTGTGAATATGGAAAAAAGCCAATAATTAGAGGTAGTGTGTTAGAGATCAGCCTTTTACAAAACAGATTTACAATGGAATACAATAAACTAGTCTCTTTTTTTCCTTTTTTAAAAATCTTTCCTTTCTTCCTCAGTGTTGGGAAAAAAACTGAGGGTGTCAGATATCATACCATCATAGTACAACTCCAGCTTAGGTATTGTTCTAAACGACCAGTTTTCTCTGCCCTTTCTTGAATAGTTTCTGGGTTGTACATTGCCCAAACTTACATATAGGTTGCTCGAGTAGGCTCAATAAAACAAGATTCAGAAGATCAGGAGGATTTTACTATACAAGGAAGAGAAATATGAAGCTAGAGTCACCTCTCCATAGAAAATTTATTTTTATTGGAGCATTTCTTACTTTGTTTATTGCTTCAGGATTTATGATTTTTATAATTCTGTGGTGGGACTTTGAAGGAGACTTTAAAATTCTTATTTTACAGATTTTTAACTGAATAAACACTATTTGTTTTGTCATTTAGAAGGTTTGAAAATAATTAAAATGTCAAACGTAGCACAAGAAAACAGCCACTTGAGAAGCCATAGGCTTCTTTAAATTTAAACTTTTAAATGGCAGAAGTACATGCTGTTTTCTGTTTACCCCTTCATTGACTTAATCTAAAATTCTCAATTAGTATGACAATCAACCTATAATTGCAAGCAATTCTTCTAAATCTTCTGAGTTATTAGGTGCTAGGTTACCATGCAAATCTGAATTTTTCCCTGTAATTCTATCCACATCTCACAGCATACAAGGGGAGTGAATTACAATGCTAGCAGTACCAAGAACTCAAAATGGAATACTTTTAACATTCCTCTAATTCACTTCCTTTTTCCCTAATTCTTCTTTAAAAATGTTAATAGGCCAAGAGAGGAAAATAGCTTTCTTTAGAGCTTAAAGCTTAGGTAAGTGTTTATTGGGTTGCTGGTATTTACTAGTCATTGTGGAAAAGACGACATACAAAGTGCATGCTCTTGGTAAGCTTAAAACAATGTGACACCCATGTCACTAATGCTAATGTAAGTTAATATAATCATATAGTCCAATTTTTAATAGAGTAGTCAAAGATTTCATGAAGTTTCATATTTTGATTGCAGAATGAAAATAAAATTGAAGCAGCTTTGAGGGAGAGAGGTACAGACAATTATTTGGGAGAATCAAATAATGGCTGTGACACTGGCAGAACCTGAAAGAATGGTAGTCTGAGAATGATAGTCTGAACTGGGAAGCTAGGGAGAGAAAAGAAGATGCAAAGAACAACATTTATATTGCTGTTTTGAAAGGTTTATATGTGACACTGTAGCATGAGGGCCAGCTTGTTGGGGTTTCTGTCCCTCTCAGTACCCCACAGCTGGTAAGCCCCAAAGAAAATCACACAGAGATCTCCATAAGTTATAAAACTGATTGGCCCAATAGCTCAGGCTTCTTGCTAGCTCTTATAAGTTATAGTAACCCATTATTCTTATCTATGTTAGCCATATGGCTCACTACCTTTCTCAGCCAGGCATGTTACATCTTGCTTCTTTTGTGATCTGGGCAGGAATGGGAGCGATGGGCTTTCTCCTTCCCTGAATTCTCCTGTTCTCATGGCCTTCCCTCTACTTCCTGTCTGATTGACCTGCCTATACTTCCTGCCTGACAAATCAGTGTTTATTTAAAATATGATTGACAGAATACAAACAATTCTCTGGCACCATGACACAGCCACTAAACTGTTTAGGGGACATAGCTGCACATTGTGTTTATGCCCCCATCCAACCTCTAATAGAGTGTAATGATAAAGATTGCCATGTTATCTTTGTGACCATCCCAGTAGCTAGCACGTAGTACTAATTTGAGAAACAGTTTAATGAAAAAGATTGCAGACATCTGTTCAAATTATAGATAATGTGTGATTTTTCGTTAATTATGCTTAGTTTTAAAGTTATTGGAGGATCAGAATATTAAGCTGCCTCTACTAGACAAATGTTCAAATTTTCAGTATGTATCAGACTCTGTAGTAGTCAGTACTACAATGAATAAAAGACATACACATCCTGGAAGAGTTTATAGTGCAATAGTGGAGATAGACAAATAATGTATCATAACACAACATGTACAGAATATGCCTGATGATATAAATAAACAACTCATTCCCTTTATCTTGTATTTTCACTGCAGATATCTCTTTCTATTTTCCTTCCATCTTTCTTGTTTTGTGAAGCTAAGAATCATTTTGAATTCAGGACTAAGAAAGGAAACTAGATCCCAGTCTTCACTGATTGAAAATGGAGGAAAATTGATCATTAAGATATTCATTCATCCTTCCAAAATAATGCCATAAAAGTTCCTTAGAAAGTAGAATATAACAAATTTTGGTTGTTATTCTGTCAATGAATGTTTTTAACAAATTATTTAAGATTTCTGAATCTTATTTTTTAATGAATATAAAGGTCTTCCTATTTAAATTTTTACATGATTCAATATAAGCATGTTGCATAGTACATAATTCATGGCAGGTGATAATTACTATTAAGTCCTGCTTTAGATGTTCAATGAACTGAGTACATATATATATATATATATAAAACAATGGTGTCTCTAGGTTCTTGGAAAATAAAACTCAGCTCCTGACTTATAGGTTCAAAGTGTAATAGGGAATAGCTTTGTAGAAGAAACAAAAAGTTATTTTATTAGTTGATCATGATACAAAAACTAGTTTTGTAAAAAAAAACCAAAAAGACAAAGAAAGTGCATTTACATTATTACTTTCTTATATTAGAAAGACCAGATTTCCTTTTTGTCTTTTATTGTCATCAATGGTAAGAGTTATCAGCCCTTTAAATTTTTGACTTACCTTATCTCTTGCTAGTGAACCCTCAGGTTACCCTGTTATGGGACAAACACATACACACACAAACACAAAATAGCAATGCTTAAAGAGAAATTGTACAATAACAAAGATTCTAAACAAGCTAAACTGAATTGAATAGCTACAGTTGTTGCAGGGAATTAGTATAGTATATTAATTAGGAACATATTGTCAGATAGCAGCATTTGATGCTCACTCTAGCATTGATTAACCCTAAGACCTTACACAGTTTTCACAATTTCCTGAGTGGCAATATAAAGATGGAGATAATACACATTAGGACTGTTATGGGGAGTAAATTATCTAATATATGTAATACATAGGTTAATGATATATAATAAGTAACAGCTATGATTGTTGGTTATATCAGAAACACGTGTGATATCATTAAAGTTGTACACCACTTCTAAACTTTTGATGCTAAAATTGAAATAATATAAATAATGGGAAGTTTATCTTTAATTAGAAAACAGTGGGATTGTGAGTCAAGATTAGAAAGATAGAAATATTTCTCTTTTAAAATTGGAATTGTAATAATAGGATAAGTGAACTAATAATGAGCAGATCCAATAATGGATATGTCTTTCAATGGAGGAAGCAGAAAAGAAGAAAACACTAAGAGATAGGCCTGGGTAAATTACTATAGACCTTGGGCCAACAAGATTTAGTATAAAAAATACGAAGAATGAGTGATTTTTACCATTGTCAAAATGTTTCTAAGAAGAATATAGAAACCTATAGTATGAAAATGTTAGTATTTAATAATTCAATAAATAGGATATTATTTCATTAGAATGGAATTGTAGACTTGGAAAAATTCTAGAAAACTTTCCTGTATTAAAATTAGATCATTGTCATACTCACTAACTCATTTTTATTTTCTGTCCAACTGTAGTGTCTGTCTTCCCCCAAACTGTCAAAAATAGAAAATCATGATTCATATAATCTAAAAGCAGTCTAAAATATTAGGTTTGAAATAAAATTTTGATTGAGTCTTAAATTGATATATGTTCAGTACTTTAGTTTTTCCATAATTCAAAGAAGATAGGTGGTTTGGAAGGTAGCTTAGTGACAAAGGCTTAGCCTAGCAAGGACAAGGCCTGGATTTGTACCCCAGCACAACACATATACAAACACAAAGACAACAAAAGTGATTCTATAAATGACAAAATTTTATAGACAGCAAAATTGCTCAGGAGGCAGAGGCATTTGCCACATAAGCCTAGGGACCAGAGTTTGATGCTCCCAACCTAGATGATGGGAGTAGAGAACCAATTCTAACAAGTCATATTTATATTTCCACATGACTGCAATATTCTGGAGTGTACATAACAGAAAAAAAGAAATAAAATGTAGCTTTAAATGCTGCAATTTGAAAAAATATTTATATTGAAAAAATATTTTCATAAGGTATATTTAAATCAGTTTCCCTTCCTCAGCTGATCCCAGATCCCCCATCTCTTTACCCACCCAACTACATGCCATTTATTTCTCTCTCTCTTTAGAAAACAAGCAAACAAATGGGAACACAACAACACGAACAAACCATAATTGAAAAAACAGTAATAACATGAGAAGTACACACACACAGAGAAACAAAAACACAAAATCAAAAACCATAATATATAAGCAAAAGACAGGTAGGATTAAAAATGCCCAAACAAACAATATGAGACAAAATGTCTACAAAAATACTATTGGGTTTGTTTTATATTTTCAGTCTACTTCTGGGCATCGGGCTTACCCTGAAGTGCTGTTAATATACCCACTGAGATTCCATTGGCGAGAACTATGTTTTCCTTTTCCAAGCATCTGCCAATTGGAGAGCTTCTCAGAGTGGCATCTCACATCCACTTCCCTGATCAGCACTAAGACTCCATCTGGCTTGAGCCCATGCAGAGAGTTCAGTGCATGCTGGCACAGTCTTTGTGAATTCATATCTTATTCAACCCAGTTGTGTCTGAATGATAGTTCTTCCTTGGTGACACTTATTTCCTGAACCTTACAATTTTTCTGCTTCCTCTTTCACATAAGTCCCTGAGTCCTGTTTTGATAAGGAAATCCCATTTAGGACTAAATGTTCCAAAATTTCTCACTCTCTGCACATTGTTCAGTTGTGGGTCTCTGTGCTTGTTCTCTTCTTGCAAGAAGAAGCTTCTTTGATGATGACTGAGTGAAGCACTGAGAGAAGAATATCATTAAGAGTCATTTTCCTGTTATATTACTTAACAGAGCAATAGTATTTGGTTTTATTCCCACGTTCACGGCCTATCTAGTCTCAGGTTCTTGACTACCTAAGCCATGTCAGCCATGGGTTCCACCTCATGGAGTGGGTCTCAATTCTAATCCGAGAGTGATCGATCACTTCCACAGCATTGGTGCCACTATTGCAGCAGCATGTCATGTGGGCAGTCACAATTCTAGATCACAGGGTTTATGTAGATGGGCTCATGGTTATGTTTTCCCTCTGGTAGCATGTAGAGTATCTTCTAGTACCATGAGCACTAGGAAGTAAGGGTAAAGGCTCTAGTTATGTACAAGCTCAACCTCTTTTTATTCAGTGACATACGGAAGTGGTGTCAGCAATAGGGCCTTACCATCAGTTTATGGAGAGCAAACCAATGATCTTGGCAATAGCCTGATATGTTTAGGGGTTTATATAGGACTTATTGAATGCAATCTCCATCAAAATTTAAACACAATTCCTCACAGAAATGGAGCAAAATCACATCATATGAAAACAACAAAGCCAGAATAGCAGAATCAGTACTAAGTTTAAAATAAAATAACTTTTGGAGATTTTACCATCCCTGATTTCGAGTTGTACTACAGAGGTATAGTAATAAAAAAGAGCAGGATATTAGCATAAAAGCAGACACATTGATAAATGGAACCAAATTGAAGACCCATACTTAAGTTAACACACTTACCAACACCTGATTTTTGATAAAGAAGCCAAAAACTACAAACTGGATAAAAGATAGCATCTTCAAGTAATTGGACTGGTCAAACTGGGTAGCTGCATGAAGAATGCATGTAGAACCATATCTATCACCCTGCACAAAACTCAAGTTCAAGTGGATTAAATACCTTAACATAAAACCATGGACACTGAACCTGATAGAAGAGAAAGTAAGGAATAGCCTTCCAAACATTGGCACAGGAGACAATTTCCTGAAGAGAACACCATAGCATAGGCACTGACATTGACAATAAATCAGATATCATGAAACTGAAAAGATTCTATAAGGCAAAGATCACTGTCTATAGGACAAGTGTCAGTCTACATAATGTTAAAATGATCTTTTTTGATTATAAGTGGTACAATTTTAAATGTGGATGTTGTCAAATTGCTACTGTAGTTTTCATTAGTATTATATTATAAATATCATTATTTTAAAAATTTAAAGCATTGCTTAATTTCATTCTGATGAGAGAAAAATCAAGTAACAAATTTTTATGACTTTTTTTCTTGGACTTGTAATAATATTGGAAATTTTACTAAGATAATTTTTGAAACAGAAGAAAATGATTAACATATTTTAATTAAGGCCCATATGACTGAAGCTGACATGTGTCAGTCTGTGGAATATTTGAACTCTCTGTGAAGAAGAAATTCTAAACACAACTAATTTAGATATAGATTATATATAGAAGGTGATTTTTATTATTTTTATAAGACCTGACATCTAACCTAATGCTCAGACAAAAGAAATACTTCTCATATAATATATTATCATTCTATAAAGCTCTAAATACTTTAAAACATTATCCAAGAAAATACCAATTCATTTAAAACAATAAAGCAGACATATAGGATAGTATGTGTACTAAAGCTGATTACCTGCCAAAAAATAAAATCATTTATCAATCTTTGGCTAGAAAGGTTAGAAAAGAGTCAGATGTTTCATGGTTATGCATGGACCCACATTGAGAATGCCTTTACCTTTTCCCAAGGAATAAAAGGTAATTGTCTCCCTAAGGACTAGAGCCTTTAAACTGAGTTTCTTGAAGCCCCTGGAAAACCCTTGTCTTCACAATGAGTGGTTTAGTTTGACATTATTTTTCATTTTTCTTGGAGTTATTGTCATGGGAACAAATTAACATATACTATACTATTCTGTATTCTCATTATAGATTTTGTTTTGAGAAAGAAATTGTTTTTTCCTACTTTTCTCTTGTTGTAATGTTTATTACCGGAATAAGCTACAATACTGTTAAGGCCCAGTGCAGTCTGTAAAAGACTATAAACATTTAATAGACTCATAAACATAGACTTGAACCTTTTCAATATTCCGCACTTTGATTGGTTGCCCATAGCACTTTATCTCTACAGGTTACTTAGACTGGAAACAGGAGGAACAGAGATGGATAGTGGATCACACTGCATGAGCTCTGAAAAGGTCAAAGTTGTACACTTGCTTATTCATTCACCTAGAATATATAAGGTTTTATAATTTCACAGAAGCTACCCTGGATTTTCGTTTAGAATGAGCAAAGAAATATGCTACTATGAGTCTGCTTTTTCTAAATGACAATGAACACAGAAGAAATGATGTGTAACCTTTTTTTGTAGGACTCCACATAATTTTATAATGGAGCTATTTTTGAATTATTTTCCTTAGTGTGAGACACAATAGTGGTTATGATTTTTAAATAAAGACGATATCAGTGTTTATTGTTCATATTTTAAATTGAGATATGTATGGACATTCCTAAACACAGCAATTTTCAACCTTGGTGTGGCAAGACACTGTTGTCTTTCACTGTGTTGTTAGGCATGCTGAGAAGAATGGATTACTATGGTAAGTTGATGTTGCAAAGTGTCACTACCTTGACTTGTTAAAATAAATAAGAACAGAGTCTAGGTTGTCTAGATCATACCTCTCTCAATCTGTCGTATTACAGTCAATGTCTGGGGAATTGTACATAATGCTGGGAAAAATCTATTGAACATTGTCATAGGTGTTGCTAGGCAGGAAATGATGGGACACACAAGAGTAGTCCATGTTAAAAGAGAGACTCTTTATCCACTCTGTTTAAATACATTTCCATCAACTCACACCTTACCTTATCGTACAGAATTTAGAAAAGGAAATCATACAAACAGAGCAGTGAGAATTAATGCCACAAAACTCTGACTGTACATCAAGCCAGAAGTTATGTGCTTTTGCATGGACTATATTTTTAGCTTTCACAACCCCAATAAATAAAAGCAATTAGCATTTCCATTGCACAGAGAAGAAATTAGAGTTCCAAAGTTAAAGAACTTTGCTGTCATATAGCCCATTAAACTGCAACTCTGGAGTATTAAGAAAAATGATGTGTGGGCAGAGTCATGAAAATTGCTGAATAATAGGAAAATAATTAAGGCAACTTTTAAAATTGTTCACCTGGTGTCTTATGTGGATGTAGTAGTATACACATCTATAAATCCAGAACTGAGGATGGAGAGGCTGGATCCAGTAGGTCAAAGCTACATAGTGAGATTCTACCACAATAATCGAGAAAATAAACAAAGCAAGATCGTGCCACCCCTTTTAGCTACACAGCTTCTTAAGATAATCATAAATAGTCAAGCAGAGTGCCCCTTCTCTTTCTCTTCTCCATTCTCTTCCTCCAGGCAGCTGGTGAGATTTACAACTTGCCTATTCTGTGGGTTTTCTTTTAAACTCTAATAAAATTGTCAGAGAAAAGGGGAATGGAGGAAGAGGTAGAAAAAGGGGTGGAGAGAGAACTTTTTAAAATTACCGTACATAGAAAAGGTGATTAACATAAATATATCTTGGATTAGCATTTGTTTGTGTGTGTGACCTGTGTATGGAGGGCAGAGGACAACCATGGATGTTGTTCTTCAGAACCCCCACCCCCCATCTCACAGCACTGAAACTTGCCTAGTAGGCTAGGCTGAATATCTAAAGAGCAACAGGAACCCAACCATCTCTGGGTCACAAGCACTGCTTTTAAAAGCACATGCAGCCACCAAGTCCAGCTCTGTTTGCATGGGTTCTGGAGATCGAACTCAGGTCATCATGCTTGCAAAGGAAGCGTTTTACTGAGTAATCATCTTGACAGTCCCATAGAATGACTACTGACAAGCCCCAAATGGATATTCATTCAACTAAGAACTCATTGGAGCCCTGCCTACTATTGCACTGATGTGACTGTATCCCAGTTCATCATTTCAACTCTGTTACTCAAAGAGCATAAATGATGACAGTGGCAAGTCTGCCCCAGAAGTCTTAGATAGGAAGAAATGTTCATGACATTGTCCACTGTTTTGCTAGCTCTTTCCTCCAAGACAAGCGTGCTTTTGCATCTCATTACTCTTAGTTGTTAACATAAGAGTGCAAATGCAGGACAGTTGGAAATGATTTTTTATTCCTCTGATTATTTCTTTTATCAATCTTAGGGAACATATTTCACACTGAGCATATTTTCCCAAAAATAATTGAAAAATTTGAAATAGTACTGCAAACCTTACTTTGTTGAGTGCATTTCAAAAAGGAGGGGAGAAAAGAAAAAGAACACTTTTCATACTTAATGAGTTTCTGTTAGAGATTCTGGTTTCTTTAAGCTCTGAAAAACATCCTTAAAAGTCAACTAGTCACACTGTAAATATCAATGCCATTCCCCCACAGGCTCCTGATTGCATGAGAATGATTGAATACATTACCTGTTCTCTAAAAAGTACTACTGAAAATTTTCAATGAAGCCAGGTTTTAAGCTGAGAAAAAGTTTGTTAACAAAGAGCTTTTCCCCCAGTATTTTGGAGGTTTAGGTTTTTTTCTTTATTGTTTAAAAACAAAGTCCTTAAAATTTCTAAGAGGAATTTCTGTCTCTAAATGTGTTTTTCATGCTTGTCTTTGCCTGGTGCTTTTATTGTGTCATAAATCTCATGCAATGACATGCATGCTGTGAGTGGAACCATCCCACAGAATCTCCTTGTTTTGGCGTTTGTTTTCCAGCACCTGCTGGTGAAGCTCTCCTTAACTCAAGCAGGAGTTAGTATCTCCAGAAGTGTTTGACAGACTAATCTTCTGATCATGTAATAGCTGAAAATAGGGGAGAGAAGTATTTCACCTTGCTTAGGTTGTCATTTATGCAAATGGGACAGGAGGAATAGGAAGGGCATTTTCCAACATGTATTGCATTTATATCTTGAATTTTGTTCTCTTGAAAATTGTATAGAGGGAAAGAATTGAAGTTGGTCAGAGTTGAAATTCAGTTGGGTGAACTTACAAATAACAACTTAGTGTCTGGTTAACTAACAATTATAAGTATGTCAACAAAGAAATTCAGTATTATTAAAATAGCACAAAGAGATGATATGCTTATGAATGAATACCATAATACAGTAATAAACATAGTTAACACCTTCATTGACAATACTACATACCCATTTAATTAACAGTTAATTTTGTATGTTTCTATTTTCTTCCTGCATTACCCCAGGGATTGCTATTTTTTGAAGAAATGCCCTTTATTTATTCCACACTCTTAACACTGCACTTCAATAATGCCATGCTCATAGGAAACATTCAATAAATGTTTATTAAATTGAATGGTGTTGCTATTTTTAGTATACAAACATGTATATAAAATATGAATATTTATTCAGCTAAAAGTGCTGGATTTTGGAATTTATATTATTATATGTGGAAAGGTAGCAAATAGCTTTAAGCTATTATTTATCTTACCTCCCCTCTTGTCACTTCTTAATTTGACACTGAGCTTTGATTGGGTTCTGCACAAGTCTGACAGCCAGAGGCATGAAACAAGACTAGGGCAGGTCTAAAGCATTTAGAGCAACAAATATTTTACAATAAGTACTCAGTTTTATTGCAGGTGGGGTGAATTTTTATGTGTTCTTCGAATAAAATAAATGCTTGCATACTATTGGAAAGCAGTGACAATATCATTTACAGCCTTTTCACCACAAAGGAGTCACTATTTCTATCAGACTCCTCCCTGTCAAATGGATTAAAATAGTCTGTATCAAACTACTAATGGTCTCTGTGCTGAATGTCTATTTTACCTCAATGCATTTAAAACATTGCACTCTCCACACTGCCATTTAAGCAACTTAGTTATTTTTCAGAAAATGCAGACTGATATTTGCTTGATAGGGCTGGGGACTGGAGAAGTCACTGTTATGGTTGTATTGTCTCAGCTTAAGACAATTTATTTTAACTTTTTAAAGAAAAATTTGTAAAAAGGAATGTGGTGTGCATGTGAGTGTGTCTGTATGTGTCTGTATTTGGAAACAGCTGGGAGATGCTCCTTTAAATTTAACTATTTCCCTGAAACTATTTCCCACATGTTTATAATTATTTTAATTGAGAGTATTACATATCTCAAATGTACAACTGTTTTGAATATTGCTGTTTTCTGAAAGAAAATTACATGTGTTTCTCCTTCTAAAAGCTTAAAGATAAATTCAACCAACAATTATTATATGTACATGAATCATGAATGCATTTCATTTGCTTTCTTCACCTATGTCACATGAGTTTAATTTGTGGGACTGGATTGTGAGCCCGTGCACTTTCATACTCTTACACAGCAATGAATGAAACCCATAGGAGAGAGTGCCCTTCAATTGTGCACAGGTTGCCTATTGATATTAATGAGCTTTTTGCACAGATTGTGTGTGGTCATTTTGTGTGGCCTGAAGTGATCATTTTGTTGTAATTTGCATGTTGGTCATTGCAAAGCATAGTGTATGCAACATTTCCAAAGTTTCTGGAGTTGCCTACAGAGAAAAAGTACACTAGAAACTTGAAGGTTAAAACTGCTATTATTTTTAACTATTTTAGTACATTCTCTAAGTCATGTATAATATGAAGTATCAATCAGATGTACAGAGAAAGCTGCAAAAAAGATGTATACGTTTGGCATTTTTAAAATACTGTTATTCCAATGTACTTTTAACTCATTAATGAAAATAAAAGTTTTCTCATTCAACAGAAGACTTTAATCTACGTCATGCAGAAACAAAGAACTAAGGGGTAAAGCATATCACAGGGTTTGATAAGTTGAACTTCCACTTCAAGCAAAAGGCTAGAGTTCTCAAGGTAGGAAATGGGTCCTTTGTCTTGTAGATCTGCCCTTACAAAGCTAGAGGGATCAGCTATAGGTTAAACACTGCCTAGTCATCAGCGGCCAATGCTAGGGAGAGGACTCAAGGGACATGAAACAGCTACTTTTAAAATATAAAACAAACCAAAACAAAACAAAAAGCCAGTTTCACTTTTAACGCAAAATTTAGAGGATTTCAGGATTTCTTTCATGAAATAGCATGTAAAATGTAGGTGATTAAAGTAAGTTTATTTATAATTTCCACCCTTTTCAACTCGATCAAAGACTCAGCATTCAAAATTTCAGATTACAACACTCAGCCTCTTTTCCTGTTTTGAAAGGAGGGTGTTTGTAGAGAACTGCTTGCTGTTGGCAGGTGAGCAGAGCAAGTTAAGCCCTCCCCTTTAATAGTGACTCCTATGTATTGTCCTTCACAGAGTCACTGCCAACACAGCTCCCAAATCTGATTTTTCCCTTCCATTTTTATGACAGATACCTCCACTTTGGTTCTAATAATTTCTACATGTATAAATTCATATGCTTTTGTGGTAAGAGATTTGTAACCAAAACTAATTTTAACTAAATATGGGTACTAACACCTTGATAAGTAGATTGAGAGTGAAAGAACATTAAGAAAAATACTATGGTTGTGCAACATTTCCACCAAAACTCAGTCTTTATGTGGTTTATAATTATATATCACTTGAAGCCTATTAAACTACTGCATTTAATTATAGCACCTCTAATTGCTAAGCTTTAAAAACTTGATGCCAGTCAGTAATCTTTGTTAGGGTCCAGTGTTATCTGTGTTTGTATTGAAACAGTATAAGAGAGAAAACTTTTATCAGAAATTAATTATATACAATAAATTTACTTTTAATATTTTGAGGAGAATTCTAATATGTATCTTACAAATTTACATTTAAAATGACATTTTTATGTGTGTGAAAAGGAGAAAGGAAGGGCTATGTAGGTATGTGAATCAGCCACATTTAATGGTTTTATAATATATGAAAACAAGCTAATGAAATTGAGAAATATGTTTCCATGTTTCCGCCTTCCTTCCTTCCTTCCTTCCTTCCTTCCTTCCTTCCTTCCTTCCTTCC
>LOJH01005241.1:0-16887 GCA_001685095.1 Ellobius talpinus | reverse complement strand
CTTCCTTCCTTCCTTCCTTCCTTCCTTCCTTCCTTCCTTCCTTCCAGGAATGACTGATATACTATTCATTGCTACCAATGTAAACAGCTAAATCAGTATGTGTGTATGTGTACTTGATTAAGGTGAGGATTATTGAAACTAGGTTTTTGACTATATATATATATATATATATATCAAAGTTTTGTGAAGTATTCTATAGATATAACAAAATTTTGTGAAGTGAAGTATTTTCCCCTTCATTTCAGTTATCTATACAGAAATAATGTGGGCACAACTTGAGTATCTAGAAAGATGATAAAAATACATATTTAATGAGCTGATCAAATATCTTCATCTTCAAAGACAGTCTGTTGGTATATTGAAGAGGATTTGGATGTAGGAGATGTGGATGTTTATGGTTCAGGGTATATATCTATAGACATATATTAAAATTTGTTGAGTTCACCTCAAAATAAGTGGCTCTACTTCTTTCTTTAGAGGATGAAACTACCTCATTATTTTTTTCTTGGTAACAAATAGTGTTGTAAATAGAACACAGCATTCAAGTGAGTTATATAATATGTGAATGGATATAAATTCTATTCTTATATAAAGGAAAGAAATGATAGTGGACGAATGTCCTTTCATTTCAGTACACATGGGGCTTAATTTTCTGGATGTTCTTTACAAGGATCGTATTTTTGGTCCCTATAGGTGATTTTTCCCCAATTCTCAGAGGTGGCAGGAGTTAACTGGATTTGTTTTTTCTATGTTCTTTTAAATGGTCATATGAGTTTGGAAATATTCTACCATCCATGTTTTTTCCCATCAGTGCTCTTTTGAAAAGGTACCTTTATTTTATTTTATTTTTAAAAGCCTTGATTTTGAACATATTGTGTATTCATTTGTGTTAATACTTTGAAAATGAACATCTTTAAATGCGTAAGTTGGAGAGTTACTACATTTAAAATACTGCCTGAAGCATGTATAAAAACATTCTACTCTTATTTTACAGAACACATGAGTGTGAGTGGTATCAATGATTTCTACAGTGTTGCTTTTTCTTCTTTAGAGACTTTTGGGTTGTTGAAGTCTCACATGTTTGGATTTTAACCATCAAGTTGTGGAATAATTTCCACAGCTTGGAGGTTCCATATGTGCCTTTAAAAAGATCTGAGAAGTGGGAGAAATACATTCTTCTCTTTTGCAAACTACTTTCAACCTCCAGCTATTTTCTACATTCTTGTTCTCCTTAGTCTCATCTCTCCTTCATATAGAAGATATTTAAAGAACAAAAACATATGTTCAGTTTGTAGCACTACAAACAATTAAAGCAACAATGGCAGACTAGAAAGCAAGGGAAATTTTGAATGCTAAATATTTTCAGGGAAAAATGTTTGCTTTTATTAGAGGCAAATATTCCCCATGAACTAATTTAGGCAATAATTGTCTTAATGTGGTTCTTTTTTAAAGGTAAGAAGCTAATTTCCTTGAATAATATTTTTCCTTTTTGTTGATAGAGAAATAATTCATGAAATTTAGTAGTTTATTTCTCTTTGCTACTTATTCACGAGTATAAAGACAACCAACCTATATATAGATAGGTTGAAGCTTCTTATTTGTATTTATTTACACATGTGTAACAGCTGCATACTTCCTGTAGTCTCATCCTACTCCCCTAACAATTTTTCTGTGTTTTATTATTCTGACATGTTGTTGGGGTTGAAAGCTTTTGCCTTCATAGCATCAGACATGATTAACTGTTACTGTTACCTTTTAAATCCATCAGTTCTTCCTTAAAGAGGGCTACAACTGTAAAAGCTTGAAAAAGCCAATACAAAAGCTACATCTGCAATGGCATTGGTGGGGAGTAGGGGAAAAAATGCAACCTTAAGAAAGGTAAAGCCCTATACAAAAGCACCAACAACACTGGATTTTTAATAAAAATAATATTCTCATTATACAGAAATTGATAAGGTCATTATAAAGGACTGCTAGGTTATAGTATTGTTAAGAAGGACAAAAGGCAATAAAAGAAGACAGCTTGAGATAGATACATATGTATAATGCATATTAATATACTAATAAAGTATTGATTTCTATGTTTATATACTCACATAAATGCCTCCTAAAATATTTGTATATGAGTTCACCTAAGAGTTCAAGATAAACTCAAAGTTAGTTGTTGTGTGTAGTTCTTTAGTAAAAAAAGGAACATTATAATCTATTCATTTTTATAAGATGTTTTATAAGAAATAGATGGTTTGTATGAAGCAAAATAGAACCAATAGGCTTATTACTATAAGTTTTGTGCTTATAGATACACCTCTATAAAATCAATATCATGGGACTTGAAAGATGACTCAATGTTTAAGAGAGTTTCCACCTCTTCTAGGGAACTCCAGGTTGTCTCCTTGAATCCATGTTATGTGGCTCACAACTGCCTTAAACTCCAGGGAATGGAACACCATCTTCTGAACTCTGTGAATGCTCACACACATGTGGCATACACACAGAGAGACAGAAACATAAACATACATAAAACAATTTTTTAAAAATAATCAACATTATGTATAAAGGGGATATATCTGTGAATATATGCATAACATGTGGCGTGTTTCATAGAAAACACATCTACATGTTTTACTATACAGCTGCAAATAATCAGGCACTCTGTAAAAATCAAGGCATCATTTGTGATAATCATTACCTATTAAAGTGATTCAATAATTATGATTTGTCTAAGAAAAATATCTCTCTTTCAGAGTATGAGGATAAGGTGTCTTCATTGCTGGAAATTTGTGTTTTGTTTATTTATTCAAATGCATCAACCAAAAGAAAGTTGAACAAAGAATTCCTGTATGTGTAAAACCTTAAAATAGAGTCGTATCATATTTGGCAAATTATTCATTAGCTACCTCTACATGTAGCAATCCCTTATTCTATGGAAGGATTTATGAAATCAGTAATACATGTAAAATTATATGTGGGAATGGAAAGATGACTATAATAAATCAAAATTCCCCCCAAATGTCTCATAATCTTTTATTTTCTCTCTTACAAGCCAGATAGGGATTGAAGCAAACAGTTTACTTAGACCAAGGTAGCGCCTTAAAACAATCACTACATAAAATCATATCCCCATACCTAACTAGAAGGGCAACTGTCAGGACTGGGGAGAAGGAAGAAGGATGAGAACATGTAAGAAACATAGAAGTCCGGGGAAGGGTTGGGCCTAATTTCAGGGGCAGCAGTGGGGTGGGGTGGGGTCAGGGGGAACAATCTAGAAGACACTGGTTGGCAAAGACATTGTGTTCTGGGAGAACACTATAAAATAGTCTTACCTACCTGGCTTTCCACCATTGAGGTATACATTTTATGTGAGCCATAGGTGTGGGTGTACAAAACAGGTATTGTGTGTGAGAGTATATTTCTGAGCCAAAAGGGCAAAAGTCATAGGAATAGAAACCAGAATCAAAACAAAAACTAATGATTTCTAACCCGAAGCAAAGCAAATGCCTTGCTTACTCAGGATGTGCCTCTTTAAATGCTCTACACAACACAATAAGGCCAGGAAAAGAATACATTTTTTTGGAAAAATGTTTTATTTAAACCTTTAAATCTTTTACAACAATAAAATATTGTGTCAATATAAACCCCTTGACTAAAACTGTTCACATCAAACATTACAGCGAATTGTTTTCTTTTTGACACCCAACTCATCTTTGAAACCATTTCTATTTAAACACAATGCAGAATTTATTGAAAATAAATAACTGTTGGCGACTGCAATAGGCAATTTGAATAAAATAGTTGAAAAAGCAACTCTTAATGAAAATAGCGTTTATTATACATCAGTTACTAAATGAATAAACTAAATGATCTTTTTTAAATTAATAACTTCAAAAATGTTTAATATACAAAACTGTACAATTATAAAGTCAGCAGAAATATTTGGGTTAACTCAGGTTTGAACCATAGCGTTTAACTGCAAAGAAAAAAAAATAAAACCCACCACCCTCGAACATTTGTGAAACATGAATTCAACTAGGGAAATAAAATCACAGAACTAAAACCTAAAAGTAAGAGAATGCAGAGGCTTGAGAAAAAAATTAAAAGAAGAAAAGAACAAAAAGGAAAAAAAAACGGAAAAAAAACTAGCAAAAGGGTCCGGGATTTGAATTAATATATGCTCTTCAACCTGCGGCTAGAGGAGACACTGTGGTCAACCAGAGGCCTGGCAGCCCATACTAGCGCGTCTTCTACAAGGGGCAGAAGGTTTTCTGGTTCTTAGGTGGTTTGAAGCTTTGTCTACCGCAGCTGCGCCTGCAGGCTGAATCTGGAGATCAGCCTGGCATGCTGAGATCCCCTTCAGGTCAGGCCCGTTACTGGCTGGGCATGGGCGCTTCACTGGGCCAGCACAGAGTGCGTGTTGAGGATGAGGTGCACTTATGAACCTGTCCTGTGGACTTGAGAGAAAGCTAGCCATAAAGCCATGGCAACCGCTTAATTTTGGGATCTCTACATAGTCTAGCGAGAATTTATTTTAATTTTTTTTTGTATACGATAATACGATACACACAACTATCTACACACACACATTTGCACGCGCACACACACACGCACAGAATTACATACACACAATTTTTGATTTTTTTAAGAAAAAAAGCATAAACTCAGCCGCCCAGGCGCTCCCTAGCTCGCTCAATCTTAGCCATGGGCTTCTACCAGCTGTGCTTGTCAAAGACGCTGAGATGGGCTCCCCAAGAGCTCACTCAGACCTTGGTATATACAAGAGGGAGAAGGTGGCGCATGGCTGGACCAGAATTTCCGTGACTTTTGCTAATCATTTTATTGTCGCTCCGCACTAAGCAAAAGGTGCCTGTTAGCCCACCCCCTCACCACCCTACTGAGAGTGTTTCTCACCCTGAAAGCAAGCCGAGAACTGGGAGGCGCTGGCCCAATCTGTTGCCAGCGTCTTTGGGTCCTGGTCTCATGTGAAAGCCACCATTTGTGAAGGCAAAGTCTTTCATCTAGGAGAGTTTAAGTGCATAGCGCAGGTTGTCAACCTTACTATGCTGGCAGCCTGTGGGAAACTTCAGGCATAGACATTTACGACCTGGGTGAATTCAGAATCCTTCTGGTTCCTCAAACCCCATTCTTTGCACACCACTGCTGAATCCTTCTGGGGCACCGGGATTTATGTTGTGGAAGCCTTCAGAGACACCACAGTTGCAAAAAACAGGAGGCAAAAAGCAGCGAAATAGCCTCTCTTACTTTAGGTTTCTTTGCAAACCCATTCAATTTGCTTGTTCTGCCCACATAGGCACTCAGTCCCCGGGGAAAAAATAGAAACATCAACTTTATCGTATCTTCTCTCCATGCAGATTCGAAAGTGTGGGAGTGCAAGAGGTGAGCATTTTTCTCTTTCCTCCTTCCAGCCTCCCCTCCCTTTTTAAGCAATTAAAAACCCATCAGCTGAATGAAGAAATAATAATAATAGCAATAATAATGTGGAGTGGTCGATTAGATACAAATTATCTCACAAATATTGTGTACAGCTTGTAGTAAAACACCGCAGACATTTAGAAACGCTATAGAAGTTTTAAAAAATGCAAAACTAGTCTATTGTAAAACAGATTTCACCTGAAATACAGCTGCTATAACCAAGGCGCTGAAAGGTTATTCATAGGCACACATCTGTCTTCCCACCCTCTCCCGCCCCCACCCCTGTTACCCAGCTCCTTGCCCTTTTTAGAGAGGAGCAACCAAACAAATCTTACTCAGAGTAAACAATATGTATTGATCAGCCCTGGCAGCAAGGACTATGAGGTCCCCACCTTGGACTGCTTAATACAATTGTGTTTCAGAGTTGAGAATCCTGAAAGCGTGCATGCGTGCGTGCGTGCGTGCGTGCGTGTGTGTGTGTGTGTTTCCTTTCTTAACATAAGTTAGAAAACCCTGTGGAGTAAAGAAAGAGCTAGCAAGCTAGAGAAATAGCAATAATAAAGACTGTAGTGATGAAAGGAAGGAAGGGAGTGAGAATGATATCCGCACTGCTCCCAGTGCTGCCCACCACCTTCTGGCTTCCTCCAGTCAGAGATCGTGGCAGGATGCATCTGTTTTCACCGTGTGCGAATAAACCTCATGTGGCTGCTGATCCCCAGGCGGAGTCATTCTTTTTTCTTTTTGTCTTCTATTACAGAACCAGACACGCACCACTTCTTTCTCCAACTGGAGGCTGTCTGCCAGCGAGGAAATCTCCTGCGCTGCAGGCTTGGGACACTTGAGGAAATGCGTTTCCAGTACGCCCTTGACACTCACCTCGATGGAGGTTCGCTTCTTACGCTTGCGGCCCTGAGCGGCGATCTTGTCAATACTGGTAGGGCTTCCCGTGGATGAATCGGCCTCCTCCAGCCACTTATTGAGCAGGGGTTTCAGCTTGCACATATTCTTGAAGCTCAGTTGCAAGGCTTCGAACCTGCAGATGGTGGTCTGCGAGAACACGTTGCCATACAGTGTGCCCAGTGCCAGCCCCACATCGGCTTGCGTGAAACCCAACTTGATTCTTCTTTGTTTGAATTGTTTGGCGAACTGTTCCAACTCATCAGAGGTTGGAGTCTCCTCATCCGAGTGGTCTTGGCAGTGGTGCGAACCCAACTCACCATGGTCTGGAGGCTCCCGGAGTACTGGATGCAGGCTCTGTGTGGAGGCAGCAGCTGGTGGTGGAGTGAGTCCCCCGTGCTCCAGCATACCGCTCACCGTGAATCCTGGCTGCGAGTACACGTTGAGGGCTTGACCGCTAGACGTGATGGACGAGTTTGGAGCTGGGCTCGCTCCCCAGGCATTCGGATGATTAGTATGGGGAGAGTGGTGGGCTACATGTGGCGAGCGGTGATGGATGATTGCTCCCAGTTGCAGATCTTCGCGTCCCGGCTTCACGTCCGGCTGGTCCAGGGAGCTGGTGGCCAATGTAGAAGACCACGGGCCCCCGTCGCTCAGACTGGTCACCCAGTGATGCCCGAGGGGATGCCCATTGCTGGGAACTCCCTGCAAGTAGTCACTTTGGAGAAGTTTCTGAGGATTGCGGAAAGGACTTCCCTGCTGCATGCCCGCAGAGTCCGCATGGACGAGGGAGCTGGAACTGAGAATGCTGTAGGGATTCGAGGCAGCTGTGGCCATGGTCGATAAGGATCCTCTACTAGTTATAATGTGGCAAAGGGAGCAGCTTCAGCCTTTGACATCTATGGTGCGGGGGGGGGGAACCAAAGCCGCTAGAACGGGTTACCGGCACCCGCCAAGGCCAATCGCAGTGCGACTTGGCCTGGCCAGGCATAAACTCAGCCAATGATGGTGCGGGAGGCCGAGCTTGCTTTCCAAATTAGGCTGGCGAAGCTCCGGAGTTTCAGTGAGACCCAAGCAGGAAGTGAATCAATCTTTAGGCTCCATTGGCTGCCTAGCTCAGAGTGGCAGCGGCTCTTTTAGTTAACCCTTTCCCCCCTCCTGGGGACCAAGTGTTTGTGATGGAGAAGGGATATATTTGCGTAGAGTGGAAGTGAGGAGGCTACCTTTGGTTTCAGAGCTCCCTTTAGCTTACTGAAATTTAAAAAAAGGAAAGAAAAAGGAAGAAAGAAAGAAATTAAAATGTCATTTTGATCTTACTGCATTAAAATTTTCAGATTTAGTTAGCGCTTTGGGTTACTGTGTGGTGGGGACTGCAAAATAAAACGCATCTACAAACTTTGAGCAACGCAATGTTTTAGGTCAGAGCCCAAAATGAAAATTCATGATCCAATAAAAGCTATTCTAATATATTTTGGTCCTTTTATTTTCTTTTTTCATTTACAAGAAGCAAAAAAGCTCTAGGAAAAAGATTTCTGCTTTTTTTCCTTAAATTTTTGATTCAGGGCATGAAGAGTTGAGGGTTTGTGAATGTAAATTTTAAAGTGCTCCTTGGAAGACTCAGTCAGTTTGAAGTTTGTTGGTTAATTGGAAATCTGACTTTATCTTTGCTCCCCTGTCATTTCCCATCAGAGGTCTCTCAGCTTATGTCAGAAAAGCCAGTTGCCTTCCACACACCCTAGAAGCACGCAGCAAACCCAGTCCCGCTCCCAACAGGCAGACTGGAAAGTATTCAGAACACCAAGGAAGCCCAGTTTTGTCCCTGGAAAAACTCTTTGAAACGTTTACATCCTGCTTCCTTAGCAGAGTGATAGAAATAATGAGAAATGTGTTTCCTCTACTGTTCTTTCAAAATTTAGAGAATCAGAGAGACAAGGAGAGAGAAGACTGGGGAGGGGGGAGAGAAAAAAGGGTAGTGGGAAAGAGGGAGAGAAACAGAGAGAAACCGGGAGAGGGATCTTGGTGGCTAGCCATCTTGCACAGTTCTTCCATTTCTCCACAGCTGCCACAAAGCTTGAATTAGCTTTCAGCCTGAGGGACCCGACCGCTTTCAAATTTTGTTTAAAGGAAAGACATACCCTCTTAGGCTTTTCCAAGTTAGAGAAGAGCAAGTCCATGTGCTCCACAGCCCCATGCAAAGGTGTTGCTTGGAAGCAGAGTTGGTGGAAATGCAAAGATGTTACAATTAAACTAGCTCGGAAAAGACAATAAATACACAACACCCAATACCAAGTGTGAAGTTTTTATTTTTTAAATGACCTTTCGTTCGGTAATTTTGGAGGCTACCTAGTTGTGCAATTATATTTGCTCTAACAGAAGAAGGCATCAGAGTTCCCTTATTGGTTTGAAATTCCATTAAATATATTGCAAGACCTTCCTAGGTTAAGCTTGATTTAAATTTGCATACATTTTCATATATTTAGCTGAAATAAAAGAAGGCTTGCAGCTACCAGAAAGTCATTAAGGCATTAGTTTCTCTAAGAAGACAGATCTGAAGAAAATGCAAGAAAATGAGAAAAAAATTTAAAAGCAAGGTGAGCTTATTCTGTCATTCCTTTATATAGCTGAGGAGTATCTATTTCCTGTGAAATTGGTGATTATTTTTATGACAGCACAAAGTAATAGGAGCAGAGATTGGTAAATGTAAATGCGCGTTTGTTAGGTGAGAAAACCTGGCATCTGTTTGAAATCTTTCTTTTGCTCTTAAAGATAAACACTTAGTAATTATTGGCAGAGAGGATCTTTTGCCATCCTCCCTGCTTCACCCTGCTTTTTCATTGAAATTGTGGGTTCATTTGCTGATGCCCTATTGTAAGGGCTTATCTGCTTTTAACCTAGAAATCGATTCATTCCCTCTGCCTCTCCCTGTCTCCCTCCCTCCTTCCATTCCTCCCTCCCTCCTACCCCCTGTCCTTCCCTCCCTCCCTCTTACACTCTAGTGCGCAGGCACTCTCTTTCTCTCCATCTCTGTGTGTCTGTTTCTATATGTCTTCTCTTTTCTGTGGAGGAATGAGGTAGTGCGCAGGCACTCTCTTTCTCTCCATCTCTGTGTGTCTGTTTCTATATGTCTTCTCTTTTCTGTGGAGGAATGAGGTAGGCTGTTTTTCACTGCTGAATGTATGCATTATCTTTTACAAGAATGCAATCCAATTTGTGCCTGAACTTATGCTTCTCAAGAAATAAGAACTCATTAAAATCAAACAAAAAGAAGTTTTCGGTGCTCGATTAGACTGCCTGTTTGGTGATCGTTTGCTAGTATTTGTTGGGTCAGCTGAAAGGTCAGAGGAAATTTGTTGAAGAAACCGTATGTGTAAAACTCCGATCATGATTATATCCAGGTTGTTGGTATGTTCAACACCCCCAGCTAGCAGCTGCATTTGGGTGAAAGTATTGCTTCTCTCAGTCTGTCTGTTAAGGAGATGAAGATAATTATCGTCTGATAAAGCTATTTTTTTGGTAAAAAGGTGTCCTTTCCTTGTTCTGACTAGAAAGAATGTTTGGAGTCCACATTACTCTTAGTCTTGGCCTTGCTTTGCTTTGGTAACCGAGGTTTTGCTAGTAAAGCAAAAGTAGCTCAGATCATTAGTCCCAAGTCAGGAGGTAGGGGGAGGGTAGTAAGGATACATCTACACCCAGGAACAGGCTTTTCATAGCCCTGTTTTCTAGCCTTTAATTTCAAAAATAGATTTTTATTAGGAGCAGAAATACTTACCATTCCCTTTCCTTCTCCCTTCCTTTCCCTCTCTTCAACTCTTGAATCTTTTCTCCTCTCCCCTCATTTAAAAATTGTTTATTGTGAGTATAGATAATGTCTACCTCATTAGGTGCAATCACTCCCTATAGCAGATGTAAAAAGTCTTCCCTTGTATATGATATATTTTGCTTTCTGAAGAAAATATCTGCATGTGGTGAAATCTTCTTGCTGTTCTAACTAATCTACTAGAGAGGTTTCCTTCGCCCTCTCCTGTCAGTCTAACTTCCCAAGTGTAACAGATGCTGCTCTCAAGCGCTCCTTTCTGTGGCTTCTCTTTATTCAGCCTTGCATATTTCTCCCCATGATCTGGGTTTCCATAGAGAGAGGAATAAAAGGGGGGACCATGGTCACAAATCCCCTGCCCCATGCAAAATAAAAGAGCCTCATTCAATAGACGACCCTGTCTGGACATGGGAGAAAAATAAGTCCAAGCAAAGCTACTGTTGCAAAGAGCTGGTAACTTATTTTTCATAGACTGCAATTTGCCTTAAACTCCAAGTCACCCCTACTAAGCTTGATCTCTCTGGCATCTGGGCCAAAGACATATCTTGGTGTGCTCCTCATCCAGATCTTCAAGTTCACTCCAGGTCCTCAGTCTGATTCCCCTATCCCCTCTAGAGCTAATGGTTTGAATTATGTGACAAAAGCTATCGAACCTATTGCGCTGGGGCAGCTAAAAGTCGCCCTAGATAGGAACTGGGCTTTGAAGTGGAGGAAATGTAATTGTAGCAAATCCACTACCTTTTTCCAGCAAGACTGAAGAAGTTTCAGTTCCTGGATCATACAAGCATTGGGAAGCATCTTCATTCCCTGTTGAGTTGTTTCACACTCCAGTTTCCCACCGCACATTTTCCACACCCCTCTATTCTTTTCAATAAGGGCAATTCAATTCATTTGGAAAAGAAAGCTTTGCTTGATTTACTTATATTTTCAACTATTTATTGGTTGGGGGTTTCAGATAGCTTTTCTTCCTAAAAAAATTAAAGGATGCAAGTTTCTGAGTGTCTTTGCAGAGGCTCAAGCCTCTTGTTTCTAAGCAAGGAAGGATTCACAAAAGAAATTAAGCAGATTAATGTGGTTCAGGTCTCATTCCTGTAGAAGCATGCTAGCATGGCTCCAGCTGGGTAGTCTGCATCCAGACTCATTCTGAAAGTGCCCCAGCCATGGTGATCATGACTCTTGAAGATTTAATATTTGAGTGTAGATTATGAAGCATTCTTATTATTTGTACAAATTGGGGAAGGGAGGAGAAAGGCTGTCAGGAGCTGAAGCTGGCAGAGGGTGGGGGTGGGTGTCCGGAAAGGAGTCTAAAAGGCCAGATTTCCTTGTGTGTAATATAGCATGAAGCTGCAGATAGTAGGATGTGGCATATGGGCATGACCTCTATACTGAAAACCTCACCTTCAGCACAAGTTCGCTCTGGAAACAGGACAAGTTAAATTGGGTTGCCTAGGGGCAAGCGCACATTTTCTTTTTTGAAAGCTAGGAGCTTATAAAGAAGTGGAAACAATTGAACAGCTTCTGAAAGGAACAGAGAAATAAGCATTTTCCCCCCGCATCTGTACACTAAGCTCATAAGACATTTTGGATGGGAGGCACAGCTACACTTCAGAGCAGTATGTGGTTCACTGTACCTCCTTTAATATATCCCTCTCCTTTCTTTCCATTTTTATTTTGTCTTTTTTCCTCCGTCCTTCCTTTTTCCATCTTTCTTTCTTTTGAAATATTCTTTATCTTTTAAAAACTATAACAAGATAAGGAAAAAATCTCACCATATTTTGGGGGATAATTTAAAATACAGTAATTTTGACAGCATTAGTTAATATCAAGGATGCAAATGCAATGAAGTTCATTTCAAGAGTCTCTTATCTTTTCTTGAGTATGAGGAACCAGTAGCATAAAGTAGAAACTATAGCAGAGACAGGGTAATGTACAACACTACAATATTATTCATGACAATTTTATATGAACACCACAATCTGTGAGAACTAGACATTTGCTAGCTAAATTTAATGTTGATGGAGGAAATGCTGTGGCATTGTGTGGCTGAGGCACAGACAGGATGGTTAAAATATAAGAAGAGACAATAGAGACCCTGGCTGCTTAGGGAAAGGACTCTTGTTTCCACAGCTACATTCCCAGATCTCCTTGACCCAGTCTCAGTTTCTCTCCTGGGGTCACCTCTTCCCTTGCTTGAGCTATTGTCACAACATGAACCCTGATCTTATGGAGTCCCAGGGAATGAACTCTAAGGAGACAACACTGTGTAGTACTCAGCATGGCTATCACCATCACATCAGGATTTGAGGTGTCTAAGAATAATTGTGAGGGGGTTGGTTGGCAGTCACTCACTGCTGACTGAGTCTTGCTTTGTGAGACTCAGTTGAGACTTTTACAAAGTACAGATCTCATACAGAATTACTGTTCTTTTTGGCTTTATAGAGAGTCACAGAATGACTATACATAAATGGCAGCATTTTTTTCAATTTAAATTAATCTCTAAAGTCAGAAATGGTGGATGTATTTAAAGATGAGAAAAAAGTTCTATTTGCATGATCAATCAGAGGGCATGTAAAGGTGACTTATTGTTTTAAATTCTATGGACTCATATTGGAAGCATTTATACAACTCAACTAATTGAACAGTATTGCTTTTAAAATAAGTAACTTTAGTGTTTACTAGGGGGTCTCCAAATTGAAATTCATTTCTTTCTTCATGGACTTATTAAGTTTTTAACATGAGTAGTTGTAAAAATGCTCTGGTTTCACCTAGAGATCCCATGTTCTCTACCCTTATACTCTGTCCTTAGTGATTACTATATATCTGAAATGGCTAGCATTCCTTAAACCTTATGGTTTATATATGGGAATATAGGAAGGTTTTGCTATACATAGAAATATTAACTCCGTATGAGAGGATCTTTAGTGCATAATTTGATGAATATTCAGGGTTAATCTTACCACTTTTGGAGTCACATAGTAGGGAAAACCAAGGGATCAAATATAGTCAGATATTTTAACTTAGACCTTTTAAAATTATTGTCATAGTAAGTGCAGAAACAGAACAATGTTAAGGGTTATGAGACAGACATATACATCTTTCACACAAACATTGGGGAAAATTTTTACTCTATAAAGACATCTGGGGACCTTGTTTAAAATCAAGAATATCAATGCTGTCACTTCTGTAAATGTAGTTTTAGTTCTTGGAGAAGGGATGCTGTCTTTCTGGGTGTTCTTAAAATCGCCGTCTTCTGTAATGTTTCTTTGTACTGATATCACTTTGCTCTGGCTCTGGATTTGTGGGATCTGTTTAACACCTTTATTTCAGAAGAGGTGTATCTAATCTCATACTTGGTGTCCAGTTCCTATGGATACATAAATCAGTCCATAGTATGCGTTTGCACCTATGCATATGTGTGCAAATGTCTGCCTGTGCATTTTATATTCAACAATAAAACTTTTAAAGAGCCTCTTTTCAAGGTATACAAGCTCAATTGGTTAGTAGAAGAACCTAGCCCTTCACTAGGTCTTCTTACTTAGTGAATTAATTTGAGGCTAACATGTTATGTATTCTGTTGTTCTGGCAATTTCAATTCTACTTACAGCAAAATAAGGAGAAATACATGTAACAATAAGCAAAGAATTGACCCAAAGTGAGAGGAGAAATCTGGGAACTAACAGGAACCTACACTTGCTGGGGATCTTTGCTATTACCCTGATGAAGTAAACTTGGGCTGACCTTAGCTCCTGAATGAGTACAAATAGAAGTGTTTTGATCTGGTGGTTGCATTAGGGGTGGAGAATGGTCATGGTTACTGCTAACGTTCAACTGAGAAATCTTGTCTTAAATCTGAAGATGGTAATTCTCTGAGTCAAATGAGTTTTATTGCAAAAACAAGACAGCTATAAGAAGGGATATATTGAACCAGATGTTGGTGGTGGCACACCCCTTTAATGCCAGCACTCGGGAGGCAAAGACAGGTCGAGACCACGCTGGTCTTCAGAGCGAGTTCCAGAACAGTTCCAAAGCTACAGATAAACCCTGTCTCGAATACCACCCCCCAGAAAAAAAGAAGGGATTTATTTTTGCTAGTCCCTAGTTGCTCTGACCCCTCACTTCTGTGTTTCTAGTCTTCTGTTTGGAGCAGAATCTGTATTGTAGAAGCTAGGCGGATTTCTTCCTCCTAATGATGGAGGAATGGGTTAGGAACCTAGTACATACATCAAAGCCACTGTAATATTCCATGTTTTTTTGAACACTCTTGTGCCTTAAATTGATCTTGCTGAGAATCTTTGTCCCTGAGCAGCCCTGGCATCTTACAGTGCAATATGATCCTAGGCCTAAGCACATTTAAACTCATTTAAACTCTTTAGGCCCATGTTAAGTCAAAACACCCAAAGTATTGACTTTCCCCCAAGTAATGCCCAGATCTGTCACAGAAAGATGCTTTTTCTAGCTCTGCTCTCTTAGTCTTCCCACCTCCTGCTAATTGGGATTCTTTCATGAGAATGATGCTTGCATGAGTGTGCACTGTGGTGATATCTATACTAAAGGTTTCTGTTTAGGCATTATGAAATAAATTTTCTCACATTGAGGGCAGCAAGATTTAAACCTCATATCCTCCTTTAAAAGAAAAAAAATCTTGTGTTTATTTAATTCTGGTGGGTGGGGATCCTTAGATGATTAAGCGAAGGTGTGTAGGATAACATAAATATCAAAGCTCAAATTTCGTCTGTTCATCTATACATATTTTAATGCACCCAAATGAATAGTGAGAATGACTTTTCTTTTTCTCATCTATACTTAATACTTTTGGTTTAGGAGAACAATTGGAAGTCCTGTTTGAAATAAAGCTATAAGCAGAATCACATTTGTTTTCATCATTACCCTTAAATGTAATCTTTCCTTATGTGTTAAATGTAAATATTAGTTATGCCCCCCATAAATAAATGGAATCCAATTCTCTCTCTCTCTTTCTTTCTCTCTCTCTCTCTCTGTGTGTGTGTGCAAGAGATAGACAGAAGAACAAGCCTATTTGTAAATTTTCTTATGTAATGATCTTAACTCTGATTATAGATCTTAGATTCAGAAGAACCGAGGGGTAGAAATGGAGAGGCTTGGTTTCAGCTTCTAGTTTATCCTGTGTTAATGCATTTATAATAAATAGTGGTATCTGAGCCTTCTGAGCCTTCACCTTTTATATGAACTCTCTCAGAATAGAAGAAATGCATTCTCAAACATACTTTTTGTGCTTTCAATATCACTAAGGAGTCTCTTAAAATTTCTCAATAGGATGAAAATGAGTTACAAGAAACAAACAGAAACTCTTTGGAAAAGAGAATTTTTTTTCCCTGAAATCTTAATATGGAAAGTGGAAAGTAAGGAAGCTTTTGTAAAACATATTTAGTGAGATGCTGACTTGCATTACAGTTATGCTTCCTCTTTTCATGCCTTTAAAGCAAATTTCATAACAGACAGTTGGATATAAAAAAGTACTAGTAATCCATCCTACAATATTTTAAATTAAGATCATCTATATATTCTGTAAAATAAAACAAAAATGAAGTTATTAGAAGGCATAAATTTGTGGAGAATAATACAATGATGTTTAGTGTAAAAAAATAAGTTCTGTTAAATTTTACCAGCTTTTAAAAATTTATTATAAACTCTTCTCAATGTTTGTCTGGTCATGATAGTAAACTCTGTGTTATCAACAACATAGCAATGATCATTATGTCTTTATGGAGGATGCTTGCTTTTGGATGTGATTGTTGAAAGTAAATAATGTTCATTAAGTGAGCGAACTCTAAGCAAAGATGAAGGTTTCCTGAGAAATATACATGGAAGTGTTCCCAATTTTCATTTTCATAGTTGGACTCTGTTTTCAGATATGTTAGATTATTTCTCATTTAGTGTATCTGCAAACTGCTTTGAAATGACTAGTAGTATATGAGTACATTGCAAGTAAACCTAGTGAATTAAGATGATTCTGTATCAGTTTAATTTATGTTTTATAGTTAGTTTAGTATTCTGATTGGATTGCCTTGGTAATGTGAATTGCCTCCAGCTGCTGATGATACGGCTTTAATTCTGTTTTAAAGGTCATGTAAACATGTGCCTGTAGCATAAGGAATGCAGATTCAATTCCCTTTTAATGTTTCCTCACATTCACTTCAGAACCTTCACCTAGAAAATTAGTGGGATTTAACAAACTATTTTAATGTTATGATTTCATTAAAATCCTCTTTCAATGCTTTACTTTTCCTTTTGCAGGGTAAAGAAGTCTTCCTCTGCTTTGCAGTACATAGCTCTTGCAACATCCACAATTCATAATGGAGGCAGAAAAAAACATTTTTTGTTAAGATCTATTTACTTTTCTAGCACTTTTACTAAGAAAAAGCTGAGAACTTAATTTCAGACTCCTTTTAGCTGGAGGTAAAAAAGACAGACACAAAACAAGTTACATAATCTTGCTACATTTTAGACTTCCATAAACAGGTTATTATTTAGGGATATAGGAACTTACAAATATTTTTACATTATGTTCACAACTGAAAATAAACTGTGGAAAGCATGCATTGCTAAAAATGTCATTCACATAGAGTTGACTGAGTATAATGCTTCACTGTTTCCAAACAGATGTGTAAAACACATAAATTATGACCTTCAGGTTCTATGGTTTAAATACGGGTAGCTATGTTGAGAGGTTGTTCTTCACATTTGGACTAGGAAGGGAGGGGGAGGGGGGA
>LOJH01005240.1:0-34558 GCA_001685095.1 Ellobius talpinus | reverse complement strand
AATCCCAATAAGCCACGTGGCAATCTCTAATAGGCCCACATACACGAAAGCAAGCCTGCTAATCAGCCTTAGCCAAATAAGGACTTGTTTATCACAGAGAGCACTCGCTGTTGGGCTAGCGGAAGGCAGAAACCGGCGCCATCTTTAAGGCACGGCACTACTCAGCTCTCCACAGATGATCGCATCGTCTCACTTTCTACCCTTGGTGCTTAGGTTTTAGCACATGAACTTCGGGCTCAGAGCAAAGATCAGACCACAGCAAGCTGTGTGTGTCAGCTGATGCTAGTGAATTAGGGATAGTCTAAAAACGTCTGTGAGTAAAAGGTTGTGGTTTTGACCTGTTTGGTGGCAGCCTCATCATTCACAGGACAGAGTGCATTTGACCCTGATCTAAGGGGCATCCGAGTGTCATTATGAAAGTGACCAAGGTCTTCCAGAGAATCATTAGCCCCCAAGACTGACCTGTAGGCAGCAAGAGGCAGATTTCAAGAAGGTGTGCGCTTGATCAAAGATGAACACTCAGGCTACTTCTCAGCAATGATTTCTTGGTCTCTAGTTTAGCAGGGTTGGTAGTGAGGCGGGAAGGCTATTAATTGTGTCTTTCTCATCACGACAGAGAATAGACTTCCACAGAGTCTGCAGTGGCCAGCAGCAAGTTTCCCCTAAGCTTGTATTTAGTGAAATGCAGAATCCACAGTTCTCATTCTACTTCACTCAGGCGTTCACCAGAATAATGGATGACCTCAGCCGTTCACATCTCAACCTCAAAACCAATCCTCAGAGGGGAGTTAGGGAGATGCAGATTTTAGGGGCCCCGGGAGTATTTCCTCTGTTGCTCTTCAGGCTTCAACAATAAAACTAGAACAATAACAGAAACTCAAACTTACATTCTTTGTGACCGGAACAGATTGAAAATTATTCAACATAAGTATCAGCTCAGGTGTCAAAGTAATGAAAATCCAGTGACCAGCAGGCAGAAAAGGAACGTGTTCCATGGGATTTAAAGGTACAGTCCTGTTGGAATAAATGCAATTAAAATTTAAATACTTGATGTTGATCCTGGAGAATAAAAGTGAGAACATCATATAATTTATTTTTGTTTGAATGGGAAAACGCTTACAAAGGGCTGAGTCTTCACACTGTATTCCTTTCAATTCTATAAAGTTAAAAAAATCAAAACAGATACGCCTCTGCAGTAACATGAGCCCCCCTTTTCCAAACTAATTATGATATAAATTATAATTTTTCTCACAGTCAGATTTGATTTTTAATTAACTTATAATTTGCATACAGTAAAATAGTCAGGTATCTAGTATTGATGTCCTTATTCCACCCACACACCAGTCAGGTACAGACTTTTACATTCCAGAAAATTCCCTGTGGCCCTTCTTGGTTAAGCCCCGAGCCAGGAGGAGTCCCCTATCCATAGATTATATAATTGTGTGTCATCTATATAAAATAAGAAGTAAGATGCTTGTGATGTCCCTTGTGGTCTGTGGGGAAACTCGTGTAAGAATTGGTTACATTTTTTCACTCTGAGCAGTGAAAATTGTCCAAATATGTGATATCAAACATGAAAAGCCATGGATCTCTGAGATGGTGGGAAGGGCCTCAGGATGAAGCTTTTGGGGGCTGCAGTAGAAGGTGGGTGGGCACCCATGAAGGAAGGCATAAATAGCATGGCGATTCTCTGTATCTAGGGATGTCCCCAGGAAACACCTTCCACCTCTCTCCTGTAAACTGACACAGGAATGTCAGAAAATGTGTTACGATACAGTGATGGATATATGAGAGTACAGTGGTGTGGGCCACCTTGGGTAATAAAGGACCGTGAGGGAGTTGCAGGATTCTTGCATGAAGTATGTGGAGAGTGTGGAGGGCTCCAATGTCATTGTAACCAACAGAATAACTAAATAAGTGGGAAGATGGTAGATTTGCCAGTCTAAAACAGTGCATTTCTAGAAGTCCAATTTGCCAACGCTCTGTGCATTTGAGAGCTCAGATATCTGCTGTCTGATGCACTTAGCCGCTGCGGTGCTTATCTGCCATGAAGGCTCCTGCACGAGAGCTTGTGACTCGGTCATCATTTCAGTGTCTAGACAGGTACAGCAGTGTCCTTGTGCTGCAGGGCAGGGCTTGGGGCACAGAGGACTGAGCAGTTCTCAGGACAATGATGGTGTAGGTAGTGGGAGGTTTGTATGGATGGTGATCAGGGTCCACTCACTCGCAGGCAGTCTTTTCTGTATCAACACATTTTCTGGAATTCTTATCTGGATGTGCAGGGGAGAAATGGGAGGAGTCGGGCATGGAACAACCCTGGAGACAGTTAAGCCCTGTGCTGTTTATGACTTCCTTCATGGATGCCCACCTATCTTCTAATGCAGCCCTAACTCTGTAAGAAAAACCGATCCCATTTAAGTCATGAACTCAAGTTCCCCTTCATGGTGTCCTTGTGAATGGTGCTGGCTGTTTTCAAATTCTAAGTCGTGCAGCGTAGGATACAACATGTTCTGTAAGCTGTCGTGCACAGAGGCCTGCCTATATCATCCATGGGGCACACCTTCGAGTCATATAATAAGGACAATAATTATTATTTAATGATCACTAGAATATCATGTGTGGAAAATGGTGTTTGGCAGATAGGTGATTTCTGGAGCTCTCACTCTTGTTGACAAGAACATTTCCCGACATGTTGGTATTGGGTTCCTGGAAACCCCAAGAAACTGATGTTTGTTTTTGTTCGAACCATTGGGTATCCACGAATTGCTCAGCCATCTCTATATGACAGAGTGCCCACGGCTCACCGTTCCCAGGCTGGAAACAGAGCTTGAGACTCATCCTGAGTGGCTGATGTGCCGCACTCTGTTGCCTCTCTGTTCTAGAGAGGACACGGCGCCACCAGAATAGCTTGGGCTGTGCTGGCTGTGCTGTAAAAATAGTCATAATAACAATGCTGGGATGTGCGTGGTGCCTTCTCTTGAAATTTCAGAGCGGCTTCCAGGAGGCAGAGTGACTCACTGACAAGCCGGCTGGGGGGAGCTCAGTGGATGCTGCTTCCCTTTTCAGCGAGCAGTCGGACACAATCGTCAGCGCTGCGTCTGAGGTGCCTACATCTGGAGAGACACCCCTGTTATGCATGGAAGAGATGCTTTGAGAGGCCCGCCTCCCACACCCTCAGGATGTGCCTTTCTTAGGAACCACTGATTTGTCAACTCCAAACTATTTAAAAAAAAAAACAAAAAAGCAACAACTGCAAATATAGATGGCAGTGCACACACTCTTAGTCATCCATCTCTACTCAGTCCTTCTAAAACAGCTCTGACCGTGTGGCTGAGTTCTGCCCAGGCTGGGCTCAGGTCCACTGGGAATTTCCTTCATCTGTGTTGGAAACAAGGACCACACTTCCCTATCTGGATGAAGTGCAGAGTTACAGCCCTGCTTCAGACTTCCAGTAGGAGGAAGAGCGAGCGAAGGCACCTCCATGAAAATCTCTACCTGCTGCGGGACTGCGGTCCTGGAGGGTACAGACTCTGCTGATCAGTGGTGCCCCCTGTTAGCAACCTCTGTCTTTGCCCACTGTTAGTTTTCCCAGCCGCCATCAATCCTCATTCCCCAAAAGTGTGTGTGGTGCTCTGAAGTTCCCTGAAGTCCACATCAAGCTCAGCCCTGTACTCAAGTATTTCTCGCCAGGCTCAAGGACGGTGACTTTGCATAGCAAGTTCCCAGTCTGTTGGCAGCCAGAGCCCCTCTAGCTGCCTCCTCTGTGAGTGTTGTGAACAGTACATCTGGATGGCCCTAGTATCATGGATGTTCTTGCCCCACCATCAGGGAGATCTCAATCTTGTTGGATCACACAAACTCTCTGGAATGCATGGTTCAAACCCTCACACATTCACTTTGTGCTCCTCTGTGAACTGGTGTCTCCTTCATTTCCTGTATCTTCTACAATAGTTCTGTCATTGAGGGAAAACTTGGGCCATACTCACTCATGTTTAATAGTCTGTAGCTTCCAGTGCCCAGACATTGCATGCAGTAGGGCCCACTGTCAAATTACATTAACCCGATCGTCATACCATCTGCGCAAACTCTTGCAATCATGCAACAGAGTTCTGTCACCAAGAGCTCAGAAAAGCATTTTATTTTTGACATGCTTTCTGTGATCTGTGTGGTTTTTTTTTGGGGGGGGAACTCCTCCTTGCAAGCGGTTTTGTTGGCACAGCAGCCAGAGCCCCAGTGGCAGAGACAAGTAGGTCCACCTTTGCTGAGCTGCCTGCTCTCCCAGAGCTTGTCTGCAGAGTGAAGCAGGAGATGTTCAACTGTCAGGAGGATGGAGGAGGTGACCAGCTAACCCTTATATGGAATCCCTAAGCTCCCATCAGTGATAATTGGAAAACCTGGTCTCTGTACAAAGTGATGGCCTTTAACAAGAAGGCCATCATGCTCTGTGTGGCTATGAGAGAAGCTGACAGGCACTATGCTAACTTAAATATGTCGGATAGAAGGATAAGTAAGTACCACAAAATTTCTCTTATACATAGAGCGTAACATGTCTGACTCAGAGAAGTAAAGACTGCAAGCTGAGAAAGGGCAAGGTTTCCCCAGGGAACACACAGGGCTCAGTTAACTTGGGGAATGACTTCTTGGGACCCACTGGTTATCAACCGCACTCCTCAGAGTTGCTGGGTGGATTCATTTTCAGTGCTCACCAAAGTGACGACGAGCTAACGAGGCTGTGTGTGTGTTAATCAGCTTGATTCATTCACTATACAATGTGTGCATCCTTCAAACCATCACACTGTTCACTGTGGATGCATAGACTTCTTGTCAGTTCAAAAGTTGATTCATAATTACCACTGTATTTTCTACAAGCTCTTCATTTTTAATGTTAAAAATAAATTTAAAAATTTTGTTGTATTAAAATAAGAATTCATACACTACTGATATGATTATTCTTAAACCCAAAAATTCCCTGACCAAAAAGAAGAGGGAAGTAATGGATTCAAATTAATGCTCATTGAAAGAGCCCAGCTCATTTCCTGACTTATTAACAACTGTTTGATTATTAACACATGGTCCCACATGTGTCATGGAAGGGTCACAACAGCACCCAGCCCAGATCCTATGATCATCAAGTCCCATAGGAAAGAGAAAAGTGCCCCATAGCACAGGGACTTCATTCACCTCAGAGCTGTCTCAGGGACCACTAAAACCAGCAGCACTGGAGAATAATATCCATTTGCTCATGGAAGCCTGGCCTTAGGGCCCCATGCTGATACTGGAACTGTAGTTTTTTTAAAAAACAAAACAAACAAACAAACAAAACAAAACAAAAAACCCTATGCCTGGGAAAAAGCAGTGGCCTTCATTGAGGTGTGGGCTGAGTTGAGGATGCAGGACCAAGGTGTTGCATTGATTTGTGATGCAGATCAATATTGCCACTTCAAAGACTTGCTATACAGAAGACACATGACCATTTGTAAAAAAATGGATTTTGAGGGGCTGGTACTCTAGCATAAGGAAAATGGACGACAGTGTACATGGAGTGTTCAATGACCAGAAGTGGAGAGAATGAATGAGGAGTTAGCTGAAGAGTTCAGGCTCTTTATGATTTGTTATAAAGGCTGTATCCACTTGCTGGAGCACAGAAGGGCACCCAGCCACATAGCTGTTACATGTTGTATTAGATTAATTCTTAGCATGAGCTCTTGAAATAAGGGCCATCTTATCTGGGGCGTATGGAGAAGGATGCTCACCGCAGAAGCACATTTTCGACAGCCACCATAATGGGAGAGAGTTGGGAATGAAGACACAGCGTCAAATCATATATCATAAATTAGATCAAGAAGGCTTGGGGCTGGCTACTTCTTGTTTAGCCCCAGCAGCTGATTCTGTTTAGAGACTGTATATCTATTTGGATGTTCGTTTTTTAAATTGTCTCAAATTTTTTTGTAAATAATATTTTATTATAAATTTGGTATTAATTTTACATGTGCATCCATCCACGTAGAAGTGCACACACACACACACACACAGTGGGGGTGGAGTATATAGATCTCCAGATACCCTCCTCATTAGAGCCCTGACATGTGTTGTTTTTCCCCCGTCACAAGCACTGAGCCTCCTGTTTACTCTAGAATGAATTTGGGCTCCTGTCTGGTGCCTGAAGACAAGACAGGTGATGTCCCTTTAGGCATATCCACTTAAACACAATGCCAGAATTGTATAAATTGAGTTCCAGCCTGAAGATCATCGGCTTCTGGTGCATGAAGTCCTGGGTACTGGACCAGACAGATCTGCGTCCTTGCATCTGGACACAGGAGACAGCTTGGCTTTGATTATCATCAGCCAAGTCTGGTGACAGATCAGTGTTTTCAAATACAGGATAACAAGGACATTATGTCTGGTTACCCGAGTCTCCCAGTGTCTCAACAGGACAATGACATGCCCCCATCTAGGGTGTGCCAGCTGTTTAACCCGTGTGGCACCAGAGTCTTGAGTGTGGCTCTAGACACTGAAACAATGAATGCACAACCTCATCATTTTAACAAGTAAAATATCCATTAAAATAATATAAAATGTAGCTGGGGGATATGGCTCAGTTGGGAAAGTGTCTGTTGTATAAGCATAAAAACCCATCTTTGACTCCCAGAACCCATGAAAATAAAAGCAAGATATGGTGGTATGAGCTTGTGAGCCTAGGGCTGAGGAGGCAGAGACAGGTCAATCCCTGGGGCTCACTGACTAGCCAGGCTAGACTAATTGTTAAGCTCCAGGCCCTTTAAGAGATCTTGTATCAAAAAATCAAGGTGGACCATACCTGAAGAACAATATCTAAGATTGATCTTTGTCCTATACATGTACACAGACACATGTGCATGGATATGTACATGTGTGTGCAACCTACATGAACACACATACACATGCATGTACACATACTCAGAGTGGGAGAAGAGAAGGTAAAATGTGATATAGAGGAAGGACTGGTTTGGCAGAGACCAAAGAAAGAAGGAGGAGGTAGAGATGGGGGGAGGGGATATGGAAGACTCTGACTCCATGGTCTGTCTGTGCTTCCCTGGGGTGGTCACAAGAATGTCCCACATGTCCCACATTGACCTCAAGACATAAGGACCATTCTACACAATCCTACTGGATAGAAACCTAGAGTCAAGGTGGGGTAGCGGTGGCATCTTCTGAAATTGCTCCTATGTGTATAGATGCTATCTTTTTCTTGTGTCTTCATGGGGTCTTCTGACCTCCTCTCTGTGTGTCCTCACAAGGAGCCTGTTTTTGTCTAGGTAGATCCAGCCTCCATCTTTAACTCCTGCATTTTGTCTGCCTTCAGAAGGACATAGGCACACCAACTAGTGTTACTGATGTATGGTGCCTGGTCTCTTGACCTGGGCTCCAGAGTTTGGACAAGTCTCTTCCTGCAGCCATCTGAGAGGTCCTTCCTCCAGGAATCAGTGGGGTTGGAGCCCACCCTCAATGCCAGCCAAGCAGGCAACATCATTCCCTATGGCACAGCAGTGTAGCTTTTGTTTCATAGTTTATTAAAAACAAAGAAGATGGCCCTAGGTTTGTGTCACCTCCTCAGGAGAATGAATAATCAAGAGACTGTCAGCAGTGTGCATCCTGCTTGGGCTTCAGGTAGAGTCAGGGATTTGAATCACTGACAGTTAAGATGTGGGCAGTCATAGTAAACTGTGGAGTGACTGGTAAAGTGGGAACCCACAAAAGTCTATTTAACAATTTACTAAGGGGCGCAATGAAAAACAAACTCACAAATGCAAAAGAAGACACATGCTGCTGACCCAGCTGCTGCTGTCTTGTCACTCTAAGGGCAATGAGGACCAACCGCAAGGCTTGCTCTGGCTCCGACCACCCAAGAGAATGTGCTCATGTGACCCTTATGCTCCATCTTATCAGGTCACATGAACCAGCTCCTACATAGAAACCAGGTTTTCAGTCACATCTCCAAAGAAAACCACACCCGTGGCTAGTCACCCCCAAATGTCATTGGCTAAACGGATAGAGCTCCCACAACAGTAAACAGAGTCCGTCTGGCTACATGGCAGTTCTCAGAGCCCTGGTCCCTTCACAGCCATGGCTAAGGGAGCTGGCTTCTAGGGAGAGTCTGAACCAATAGTGTACATTTAGTCTCTAAAATTCACTGGAACGTGAAGGAAAACACACCCTCAGGAATCTGCTGGCCCCTGGGCAGTTCTGTGACTTCCTGATGCTCCTCACTGAAAGTCAGAGAGCACCTCAGCATCTGGCCTGTGCTCGCCACTCTATTTCATTTCCTTAAAATTCCTTGTTATCCCAAGCCAGAGTCTTCTCTCCTCTGGACCCTCTTACTAACTTCTGGTGGCACTAATAGGAAAGCCGGCTCTCTGTAGGAACTAGGAGGGTGCAACGGATGGGACTCTGGAATAATCACAGATCCTTCTGACTTCTGCCATACTTGCTCATCTTCTGCTCTCTATGACCAGAAAAAGTACAGACAGGGGAAGCTGGGTGTCTCACTGGGTCCCTGCGACTAGCTGCCAAAGCCACACAGCTTTCCGTGGAGGGTGACAAGAGCAAATGTGGTGACCACTGTTATCCTCATTTCTGTGTGCAGCGTATAAATGTGTGCCAAAGTGCATATCATGTACAGCAGCGCCCTGGTGGCTGTGGGGTGGTGGGCTCAGTTCGAGTCAGAGAAGAAATCCATCTGCACTGATCCCATCTAGTGAGCCGTGCGGCTCCAGCACTGTATGTCTCTGTCAGCATCGACTTTGTAACCAGAACTCAAAACCAGAGTGCTTCCTGTTTCCAGATAACTAAAGCCTCAGTGTGGAGCCCATTCATCCGGTGCCATCATGTTCTGAGCTGAGCCTTAGAGACCTGCCACCTAGGTTGTTTGTGTGCCTGCCTGTCTGGCCTCATTCCTGCTCCCCTTAGCCAAAGAGTGGAGTGTGAAGAACCCTGGCAGAAGCTAAGAACTATGGTCTGCAAGCAAGGTAGAACAACATGGCAGGAAGACTCCATAGAAGGGAAGAGGTGGAGGTCCTGCTTCAAGCCACCTATGGGGTGGGGCATGCCTCAAACCTAATTTGACAAATTTGCTGCCACAGAAACACCCCAGTCAGACCCTGGGGGAGCAGAACACCAATGAAAAGGGTTTCCCATGGTAACAGAACGTTTCTACCTCTTGCTTCAGCAGAGTTAGTGTAGGCCAAAGATGTGGGACCCAGCCCTGATGCCTGTTGGAACTGTTAGGTAGAGAGGTGTGGCTACAATATGATGTGTCCCCACACAGACTGTGATGACAGAAGAGTCATGAGCTCCTCTTGGTCAGGATGGAAGGGATGGAACTGAGCTATGGGGCTGATCCTCGCAAGAGACCTCTATGGGGAGAGAAGACCCCAGTGATAAACAGTTCTGTTTGGATGCAAAACATACCCAGGCCACCTAGTCAACAGCCCATAGAGGAAGGCCACAGAGGTATCCTGACAAGGATTAAGGAGCTGCTGAGGATACAGCCAGCAAGGAAAGTAGACAGGCAGCGAAATGCCTAAAGGAAGGGAACGGTGAGAGAGGAAGAAAGAGAAATGTTTTACTTCTCTCTGCAAAGCTATGCTGAGGACCTAGCCAGAGCTGGGAGGAGATGGAAGCTCACACAAGGTGCTAATAGGCCAGGTTGTTTTTCCTCTACTGAGGGCCACTGATAGTGATCTTCTGAAGAATGCATGGAGCAGAAAGGACAGGGCAGCTTGAAGTGTGAGGGGGAGTGGCTTACTGCATTTTATGTCCACCTGTGTGCCAATCACACCAACATTTTGGCTCTTGACATTGTCTTGTAGCTTCCTTGAGTGTCACTTCTTCCAAGTGTCAGTCTGAGCCCCGATGCTTTGAGTGGCATCTCTGAGCCACATCGAAGAGAAATATTTACACATATGGGAAGCCCAGCCTTCTCACTATTGGATTTTGCAAAAAATAATTCCAGTTGGAGAGCTGCCTTTTTCATCTGGACGAGTCAATCAATTAATGTCAACAAATCAATTAAAGTTTACATGGAAATTACCCTGGTGGCCACGGAAGGCTCGCCTGGGAGTTTTGATCCAGCTGGTTGTTAACAACACCATCAGCCGAGTTAAGGAAAGTACATGAGCAGGGACAACCGGCTGATGCACGCACGAGCACTCAAGGCTGTCCACACATTCATGCCACTGAGCATAGCTTCTGTTGTTGATGATGTCTTCATTTCATTGTGAGGCTGTTTCCAGTGCAGACTCCTTGAGGGTAGTTATTGCTCTCCC
The DNA here is from genome assembly GCA_001685095.1 of Ellobius talpinus. Lineage (NCBI taxonomy): Eukaryota > Metazoa > Chordata > Mammalia > Rodentia > Cricetidae > Ellobius > Ellobius talpinus. The sequence goes on along the minus strand of LOJH01005240.1, from coordinate 24,254 downwards.
CTGGAGTGTTTGTTATGAGTAGCAGGACTGCCCCCTGGGTTAGCGTCTCCATGCAAGCCCCAAGAGCACTTTGCTGTAGGACCCACAAGCTGTGCTCTCTGCCACCGTGTCATACTCATTCATGTGGGAGTTCTGCAGTAGGTGTAGCTACAGAGTGAAGCTTAGCCAGCTCAAAACATATACGCATGGGTGGCTCTGAGCTTTGCCCTTACTGCACGCTGAACTGGCTTGGCCACCATGGAGCTATAAGTGACTGGCTCCGGTGAACTGGTCAACCTCAGTCATCCGCCTTTCTCTGAAAGGGGGCAAAGAGGCATGGTGAAGAGGACCTAGGCTTCATCAGCATAGAAGTTGATAGATCGGTCTTGACTTACAAGGCTTGGCTTAATGATTTTTCGACTTTCCCATGGTGTAAAACCAATAGGAACTCTGAGTTCTGATCCTTTTCATAGCTGGTGATGTGTAGTGTGTTGTTCTGTCTATAGCACTCGACAGCGGCAGCTCTCCCTCAGCCACACAAGTCTCCAGGGGAACTCGGGAACCCTGTAGTGCATTCTGTCATAGCCTCGTAGGTCAACAGGCTGTGTGAGATGCATTTTCAACTTGTATTTTCTGTATGCCTGTCTCTGCTTTCACAGCAAAGGATATACCCCTACCATGCACCAATCCTCAACGTGAGTCTTGGGTTTTCCACTTAAAATTTGTCTTACCTTGATCCATGTGTAGTGGTTCTTGTAACCTTAGTGCTTAAAAAGCTGAAGGCCAGTATAGCAAGACCCTGTATCAAAACAGAACAAGCATTAAGCAAAATCTTTTATAAAAAGTTCACATGATGGGACAAAGATGATGTTCACATTTCCTGGTGGGTCATTCTGGGAAGGTCGTTAGTCCACTGGAGCACTAAAACTTTTCCCTGAAATAATTTAATAATTTTAATGTACCCAACCATGCATGGACATGCACACACACATGCATGCACACACACGTACACACACACCATAAACTGAATTACTGAGAATAATTCTGGCATATAATTTTTTATAGAAATGAAATTATAATGCCTTCACCTTAAATAGGACTAATTGGAAGTCTGGCTGAACATATATCATTCAGGAATTCACTTTAATAAATAAATAAATAAATATGTTGTAAGATTGGAGCTGGTTAAGCCTTTCCCTTGCAATATAGTTTAGCTGTCAATTTATATAGCAATTTCACTTTTTATTTATTTTGTAGAAAATGGATTCTAGGATGTGGAAATGAGTACAGGTTATATATATCATCATCCATTGGTACTGGACAGAATAGATAAAAGGAGACAGCACAGGCCCACACAGTCAGGGTCAAGGAGAGTGGACAGAGCTCTCAGGTGGGCCAGTGTCACCAGATGGGTCAAAAGGCACAAGAATTGGAATTGAGACCTTAAAACAATGATCTCCAGGGTCCTTGCCCTGTGAGATCGGTGCCAAGCAACTGTCTGGTAGAGGACTGTGGTAGTTGGAATGTATTGGGCCCCCATAAGCTCATAAGGAGTGCCACTATTGGGAAGTGTGGCCTTGTGGAAGTAGGTGTGGCTTTGCTGAAGGAAGTGCATCCCTGCGGGGGGCGGGCTTTGAGGTCTCTTTTGCTTAAGCTTTGCTCAGTGTGACCGTCCACTTCCTGTTGCCTTCTGATCAAGATGCAGCCAGCACCATGTCTGCCTACACACTGCCATTATCCCACCATGGACTGAACCTCTTCATCTCTTCCTAAGAGATGCTGTGGTCATGGTATCTCTCCACAGCAACAGAACATGACTAACAGGGATGACATAGTAGAGAGCTGCATGCCCAGCAGCTCTCTCACATGCAAAGGGTTATGTTTGGAAAGTTCGGGTTCCAGAACTTTCCATGGAATGCAAGCTTGTGGGACAGAGTACAAACTGCTGTGATGAATACACAGCAAAGAGTTTTGAAGATAAGACAATGGACACCAGCAGATCAGCATCTTTGTCCTCTGTGACGTGTGGTTCCATGACCCCCACCCCACTCCACCCCAAAAGATTCTGTGTAATGGAGTTCAGATTGTACATTTCTGGCAAGATTCTTCTCTATTGGAAAAAGTGGAGGAGTCAGAAATGACCCCTGAAGAAGAATAGAATGATGTAGGAAAATTAGACCTGGTTAGACATGGGGCAGGGAGAAACCTGAGACAAAGAATTGACCTTACCAAACTGTCTCTAGCAGGCTGAGTAGAGCTTGAATTCAACTGACCCTAGACCTCTGTGCTCAGTGAGGGAGTTTTGTTTTAATTTCCTCTGTGTATTTTGTCCTCTTTCCTGTGTATGCCTCGATTTCCGGCAAAGACGTATTCCCCATCGCCACTGTCTTCACTCCAGAATTCTGTACTCTGTCATTTAAGGTGGCTCTTGTCCTCTGGCTCCTAATTTGTCCCCCGTGCTTATGAACACCGTTCCCTTTACCTCCTCAAGGGCAGCGTCTAGCAGTTGTTCTGAAATGATTCATGGTACTTCCACTCAGACCGTGCCACTTATTCATCACTGAGCCGTCTGCCCAGATCCCTGCTCCCTGTGGGACGTGTCCCTGAGACTCCGGGCTGTTCCCTTGACGAGTTCCACATACCACTGACCTCCTCTGATAATCTGTGACCCTAGGAAAAGCTGTCCTACCCACACTGCAGCCCCAACTCAATGAGGTCATTTCATTTGGCCCATCAACAGCAAACACAGGATGAGCGGCTTCCAAAGCGCGTGATGCTTAGCCATAAAACCCAGATCCTAAAGGCCAGATGAAATCAGACAGCTGGGCCTGAGCACACGCACACCTTCCTGCCTATTTATAACCTATTGCTGATTTTGCTGAACTGGGCAAAGGGAGGCCTCAGAGACAAAGTGACTCTACTTTTTTGAGTTTGAGTGATGTCCCCTGCTGAATCTGGAGCGACAATCCCCTTGCCTTCTACACTACCCCCAGGTGCCATTCCTCTCAGTGGGTATGTTTGGATCTGCCCCTCAGGGGTGCTTTTTCCCCTTTATGGGTGAGCAAATGAGGCAACCTTGAGAAGGAGCACTTAGAGGGAGATGGAGAGAAGCAGAGGACAAGGGCGACTGGGAGGTTAGAGCCCAGTAGAGTGAGGAACCATTCTGTCCCTGCCAATGGGAGGAGCGTTGCTTAGAGTCACGGAAAGCACACTCCTTCGAGGAGAGACCCTCATATTGGTCAGGTGTCTCCCAACCACAAAAGGGAGAGTGCCACATGCATATATGTCTATGAGTTTCTGGGTACATAGATATTAGGGAATTGTCAGTTCATAGAATTGTGGAGGGTTAGTTAGTATGCCCAAACTCTATAATGCTGACATCTTCTCAACTCTGAAACTAGCCAGTATCTCAACCATAGGCGCTTAAGTTGGAGGAAATGACCTCTTATTCAAGGAGGAGCATTTGCGTGATTGAATATGAGCCCCCCCCCTTGGGACTGTTTATTATATCTCCTGATTGAAATGTGAGTCTTTACCATAAATCCTCTCACTTACATATGCCAGTAATGTCTGGGCCACTGGGGCCTGATCAATTTGACATATAAGGCTCACCCTCAGTGTCACCCTGCCAGAGACTGCCTGTCCCAACAAAGCACCGAGAGATGTGGGCATGGCCAGGAGCAGGCAATTCTGCTGGCTCTACCCCAAGGCTCCATTGCTGCATGCAGTGCCTGATATTCCAACCCAGTTGAATGTTGACCCAGAATCAGAGAAAGGAGAGTGTAAACGTACAGAACAGATGGGCGGAGGAAGCCCCAAAGTGCTGAGGATCAATGAACATGAGATAGGCGCAAACAGAGGCACAGGTCTCCTCAATAGCTCAGTGACTGTGTTCTTTAAGGTTCTCATAGTGAATACCCACTGAATGGGTATTCAGTGGCTCTGTTCCACTACACTTAGGCAGACTGGGAGTGTGTCCTACAGCGTCTGGCCAAAATATTTTTATCAGTGGATCAATAGATGGCCATATTTAATTTTTTTAAATATGCCTGTTTAATATTTCCTGTTGATATGTTAGAATAGAATTCTCCACCATTGGCACCGTAACTCAGACTGACAAAGCTTCTCCTTCACACATGCTTTTTCTATAAAGCATATTGCAGCCTGTGTTTGGGGGCCATTTGAACAGTGCAGACAGCAACCAAAAGTACCAACATGGTGCTTAGTCACCAGAGAATGAGACACTGTACCCTGTGGGGGCAAAAGTAAAGGTATAACATCTTGTTGGCCCTGATGGCAGTGCTTTCACGGTGCTCTGACATGGAGGTGGAACATTGCCTTGCTGGTCCTGTTGGCATTCCTTGAACACTGCTCTGGCATGGAAGGGTAGCATTATCTTGCTGGTGGTGTTTGCGCAATGCTCTCTGGGTTGTTTCTACTCTCACTGGGCCCATGAGAATCACCGTGGAACTATGAGAGTGGGCAGTTATTGTTAGTGAGTAGAGACTTTGTCAGTATAGAATCTTCAGCTGAGAAGGACCAGCCACGTCTGCAGAACATGGTGAACAAGATGGGCTGCAGATTGGGAGCCCAGGACTCATTGGCTGTGATAGAGGGATGAGAATAATAGAGTCAGTATCACATAGGAATGGCCCACATTTTATGAATATGCACCTTCTATAACATATATGCACCTACTAGATGTTCAGCTCCAATGAGACCTACAATGGAAAGACTTGTGTCTATATATCAGAGTGTGAAAGTCTTCATTGCCTATGAAGTTGAGACATCTGGCTCTAAAACCGCCTTGCACACATGGAGCTTTGGGTATATACAGGCCTTGAAGTGGGTAGCATAGTGAGAAGGGGCTCAGTTTGTCAATGGTCAGGGTGTTGTGGTCACCAAAGTGAGGGCATTTCTTAGTGATTATTCTTCACTTTGGCTGATGCTTATGACCTCTGGTCATGCCTGTGGGGTCTTCCCTGGAAAGGGAGGAAACTTCTAACCCTCTCAGGCTCCTTCTCTGAGCCCAGTTCCCTGTTGTTCTCTGACAGAAATGTTCCTATCTCCACAGCATGGAAGAGTGCAGCTTCTGCCCAGTCTTGGCTCTTCCAGTGCTCTGGGTACTTCTCCTTAGGTCTTGGCATCCCTACGCCAGGTTGACAAGGCCTGATCATGTTCTTAAAGTTGAGTTCAGGTGGAGAAGGAAAAGGAAAATGAGGGCTGGATGACAGGGTCTCCCACCCAGAGTCATGTGATCGTTGTATGACCTGCTTCACCATGTGTTACCTACATGCCGAGCCCAGAGCCCGAGTATACTATGAGGTGGTAACTCAGGCAACCAGAAAGCAGAATGACGCTCTGCACCTCTGTCATCACAAGGTCATGTAAGAGGAGGCTAGAGTACACTGAGAGAACTGGCCTAGTGCAACAGGACGGAGAGACACCTCTGGCAGCTTAGAAAAGGAAAAGTCCCTTGAGCCACCATGGGAAAACAGCCTGAAGATGACAGGTTTTACTCCGGAGACCCATTTAGAACTTTAGGGCCTGGGATGGAAACCAGCTGCTTGCTGGTTGATTTGTTATACCTAGGAGAGGGGAGTACTTCAGAACACACTGGAGTTTATGTGAGTTGAGTTCTTGGTCCAGCAGCTGATCAGAGTCTGATGTGGTCCAGGCCAGGGGCTTAGGGACACAGTGGCATGAGGTGGCAATCATTTATGTTCCTCAAATCCCCTTCAGCATCAAGTGATGCTCACAGACAGGAAAACGGGTGCAAGTGTGCATGTCATGCATGCACTGTGTGTGTATGTATGTACATGTGTGTGCATGTGCCTGTGCCTTAGGCCAAAGCCATATAAGGAAGCTTATATCAATGAGTATGCACTTGGTCCCAGCTCTGAACACTCTTCCATGAACTGAAACCTTAGCTTTCTCAGATAATCTGAGAGCAATACTGTTTCCTGCTCTGGGGTAGTAACAGAACATAAGTCATCCAGCCACTGCTTAGAGCCGTTTGGATGGTCTCCATGTGTTCTTCACATGTCCTTTAGCCCATGGAAATTCTTTTCTAAAAAGGTCAATGGGTCAGGTGCACAGACACCCCACCTTTCCACGGATGCCCACAGAGGAGATCTCAGGGCTTGTAATATCACCAAGCACTAGTAGGGAGATATACCTTCGTACTTCAGAGTACAGGTGGCTTGTATCCTATTTGAGCACTTTGTGGGGGCTCAAGGCATGGCAGCCTACTCTAGTCTTCACCCATCAAGACAGAGGGTTGGATGGAACAACTTAGATATTTCTTCCAGGCTCAAGAAGTGGATGGATTTCTTATTCTGTGGATTGCTTAGGCAAAAGCCAATAGAGAGCTGGCAGTTAGTTCTATGGGGATTTTATGTTGCTGTGTCCTCACAGACTTTCTGACCCTTCTAGAACTTCACAGACCCTCTGACCCTTTGTAACCTATGATGGCTGGGCTTACAGACCCATAAGCAAGAGAAAGAGACACCTACCACACACTTATGGTCTTCGCTGCTGTTCGGCTGCCTTGGGATGTCTTCCCACATCTCTGTCTGCCTCACTGGCTCCTGGCTTTGAGAAGACCAACCATTTCAAAACCCTGTATGAAGTAGGGGGATATCTGTCCTGGGGTAATACGTAGAGACAGCTGAACCCTAAGTGGAGGAAGAAGTGACCAGCAGTATTACACGGGTCCTCAGTGGACAAGGAGCTTAGTCCAGCCAGGAAGTCTAAGCTAGACTTTGAGATGGATGTGTATAAAGGGCCTTCAGTCCATTAGTGAGGTGCTGGGGACAGGATGGGTGAGGCAAGATGTAGGTCAAAATATATTGGTCTGGACTTTTTGATAAGTGGAGTCAGTATATCACAAATACAGAAAGGACAGACAGACAAGGATTGTTTGAGAAACATTTTTCTGTGCCCACTATTTAACTGAATGCACAAGAATGCCCAGTCGATAGACATGTGGAAGAATCAGGATGGGGCAGCTGTCATGGCTCTTGAGTGTAGGGTCCACATAAGTTCTCTATCACAGAGTCACACCCCAGGACCTTGTAGGCAAAGATTCTCTACTATCCTCAATTCCCAAGAGCCTGTGTGAGACCCCAATGGCCCGCTCACTAACCTCACCTCTACGCTGACAACAGTTACCAAGTCATGGAGCTAGTGGAATCAGACATGGTCCTTAGATGAAGGTGACCATGCCAGGTTTAGGCTTTGGCTATTATCTGCTGAGCGCTTACTGCCCTTCACAAAACATCTGTTTCCTCTAGCAGCAGCACACAGCACACATGGGTTCTGCTTGCCCCAGTGGTTCAGTTCTTGCCCTTCTGCATCTCCTCGCCCTCAGCCCCACTGTCTGCTGTAATGTCATCAGCTCTCCCAAATGGCCTCATCATTTCTTTTAGGGAGGTTTTTTTTAGGTCTGTTATTCTGTCAGTAGACATTAATTATCTACAAGAAAAAGCCCCAGATGCTTCTGTCCCTGGCCTTATGGCCCCAAGCAGATGCTAGCAGAGGCAGATATAATTTTTATCTAAGAAGGATACCAACCAGGTCCCACAGCCACCCAGTGGCCCAGGTCAAGGAGGGGTTAGGGCTCAGTTTCAAATGTTCCCAAACTCAGCAGGAGGGGACTTTTAGCTTAGTTGGCTTTCCCAGCCCATCAGAGAGCCTGAGGACTCTCTTCGGGTGTCCTTATTCCTGCCTGTGTAAATGAAGCCACATGGGTGGGATCCTAGGAGCTGAGTGCCTACAGACTGTTTTCCATATCTGGAGAGAAGCTGGGAAACAGCAGGCAGAGCTAGCCAAGGAAGTCCTAGGCTGTACATGAGACCTACTTGAGTCCCTAAAATGCTTGAGCTACTGCTGTCCTGGAAGTTTCCTCACTAGTGAAGGACTCACTGCCTCAGCCTGTAACATCTGATGCCATCACACAACCTCCAACACAGAGGGATGTTTCTGTACCCTGGTGGTAGGCTTAGCACCAGCTCTCCAGGGCCCCTACCTGTTCAGCTAGTGGCCCAGTATTGGGTGATGTGGCTAAGATGAACACTGGGTCAGCAGGAGAAGGTTGCTTATCCCTGTCTACCTATGTTTTTACACCTTAAAATTACATACATGCATATCTTACAGGGATGCATGTATCTACTGTGAGGTTTATAATCCTGAGAAATCTAGGCTCTTAAAGCAAGATGTCTTCTCTGAAGGGCCTTCCTGTCTGCCTTGTGTGTCCCCAGCAGGCATGAGGTTTGTAATGATACCTGCAGAGCTGGGTTTAAATGTGTTCTTTCATCTAATGGCTTCGCCTCTCTTTCTTAAGCTTTCATTTTTTCATTTGAAAGCACACCCTGCACATAGAAAAAACTGTATTTATATCAAAGAAGAAATGGAAACGGAGCCAACAGTTAGGACTGTATTAAAAAAAACCTCTCTTATTCTTGGCCCTGTTCCCAACTACATCCTCAAATTATTTCTTTGTTCTGATGTCCCAGTAATAAAATTTCCAGTTATTCTCAGAAGCCAACATCACCGAAAAGTTATATTCTCAACTGAGGACTTCCACCTCAGGCAAATGAGGTTGTTCACCTGGGGTGCAGGATGCTCTTGTGGAGAAGATGCACACCCACATCAACCATGCCCGCAGGTGTGTGCATTTCAGATGTCAAGAAACAAGCCAAATGCAAGCCACTACTCCAGATTTTATACAGTGTAAGATGCCCAAGGATCTGATTGGAATGGAGATTCTGAACCACTGGGTCTGGATGTGGCCTGAGCATCCATGACTTTGAAAAGGACCTAGTTGGTGGTAGTGCTATGCCCAGACAGTAGCCTGGACAGCAAGGGATTGGGTCTATCTGCTATAGAACACTAAATTGATTTCTGCTTCCAGAAGCTTTCAGTGGGTGTCTAGACTTTGCCAAGTACAGTAAAACATTCAAAATAAATATCTCTGAGATCAGAAGTTGCCAAGAGAGAATAGCAACAGAGCCACAGAGTGGAAGGAGGCAGGCGTGTAGGGTTTTGAAAAGGAATCACAATGTTGGGGACTAGGGAATTGGAGATCAATGATTGTATATTATGATAGGCCTGTATTCAAGTGGTTTAGACTTAGTAAGTGATTATATGCCACAGGAGGTGTATTTGGAAACTAGGAAAATAGGACAGAGAACATATGTGTGTATGCACATGCATGTATATAAGCGTGGAGTAACAGCTGATGTATACAGTTTTGAGGACAGGATGGGGGATGGGGCAGAATTGTGTACTAGCCACTGACAAGGTTCTTTCCCGGAAGGTTCTGTCTCCATAGCCCTGGCAGGAGATCCTTGTCATGTGTTTGCAAACAGGGCATGAGATAGATGAGGTGTAGGGAGCCAATAATCCAGACGGGAGCACAAGAGAGAGAAGGGGTTCGTATGGGAAGCAGAGTGGAAAGAGAGATAAGTTCAGATTTACGAGGCTGAGCTGGATTATGAATGGTCTTGAAAACCAGCCCTCCGTGGAAGTTGGATGTGGTCCCAGGGCCAGCAAGGCTGTGTTGCTCCAGAACAGGGGGAAATGGATGACAACGGTCCTCCAAGATTAATCCAGCAAGGCTGACAGTTCCGTTGTCATGTGTGGTCATTTATTTGTAAAATGAAGCCATAATTGCAGTCATTAAGGTCTGTGAATATGGTGTGGTATCAGACTAAGCTGGGCTGTGTGTGTCCCTGGTCCATTGATGGTGTGAGCCGAATGGGTGTTCCCACTGACAGCCATGCCCATCCTGGAAAAAGGCCTGGTGGTCTGTGCACAATCCGTTCTCCAAGAGGAGCACATTTTATTCTTCTTTAGGACTTAATGATGGCAAGTAAGTGTCCTACATAGTTGAACCCAGCTTGGCTTGGGTGTGAAGGTGGAATCCAAGCCGTGTGTGACTTGTGTGTATGGCCTAGCTTTGGGGGGGAAGAACCACTGAGGCCTGGAGTGTGTCCTAGAGAGGCTCTAGGAACTCTTCTGTGGGGTTATAATTGAGCAGAGCATCCAGAACTGAAAGGGGAGACCTGAGGCCCCACTGACACCCAGAGGACAGGCAGGCTCCACTTTTAAAATCCTGGCCCCATCCCTGCAGCACTGCCATGCAGAACTGAACTGGAGCCTGTGTGGGACTCTCCTCCATTTCCCTAGGAAGATGTGAGGATGAGGAGATGTGACCTAGCCTCGCTTGTCAGCATGGTCAGTGTCTCTGTTTCCCTGTGGCTCTCTTCTGCCTGTGTGGAAGATGGATTCCTAGGACTTTGTTCACTCACCGTCTGAATGAGAGCACATAATATCTTAGTTGGATCTTTTTCCTTTTCCCTCAAAAAGAAAGGGAGATCTTGAGGATTTTATTTGAAAAGTAAGCAAATATTTCAGAAGGCCTTTTTAATTAGGGTGTCTGTCAATTTTTAAAATCCCATAAACCACTGTACATACACATGCACACACATACACACACATTAAATTTGAACATCTCGATGACTTGCAGAAGCACTGGGAGGAAAGACTCCATGCTGCTACTGACGGCTGTCCTGTGAATAGGATAGATAACCATAGCTTCATCCTCCATCTTCCCTCCATGACCTTCAGTGAGGGATGCTGGGTCAGAAGACCCACTCATCTTTAAGCCAGGCCTTGGACCATCACTCTTAACTCAATTCCAGCTGCTTCTTCTCTAGATATCTCTGGTATGGTCTGGGCTTTGATGCCCTGGCGTCTGCTGCCACACCACCAGTGGAATTCAGGGCCCACCTGTGCCTACCAGGGTCACCTCCTTGGTGCCCTTCATAGTGCTTCCCAGCTTCTCCTTCCCTGTTGGTGGCCTTTCAGAACTGACTGTTTCCTTCCTGAAATTTTGAATTCTAATGATACTACAAGTGAGCCTACTAGCCTACTATTCTTTCTAGCACAGACAGCAACAGCTTCCTTCACGGAGCACAGAAAATTGACAGCCCGTAATTGCTTGGTGAACATTTTTTGGTCATGTTGACTCATGAACTCCTTTCTGCACTAGGTCAGCCCCTCCACTGCTGCCCTGTCTCCAGTGTAATGGCAGTGGGAAGTAGGGCCTTCAGAAAATGATGAGCTGGAGGGAGCTCTCAAGGGGGCCCCAAATTAGAAGAGGAGGCCAGAGTTTTATCTCCTTCTTCCAGGTTAGGGAAGAGCAAGAAGCCAGATGTCTCCACAGCCAAAAGATGGCTTTCAGAGTGAGCCAACCACTTGGGGGCCCTGCCTTGGACCTGAAACCTCCAGGTGCATATTTCTCAAATATAAGCCATTCAGTCTGTGGGACTTCAGGTGGCCGCTGAGTTAACTGGAGTACACAAGCATATATCACAAAACCCTATTGTAAGGTGAATTAGTGAATCTCCATCCAAGACAAAAACTCAAGCCTTTCAGTGTTAGGGGATCACTCAGGTTCTCCCACCTGCACTGTCTATTCTATGAAGCCACAGCCACCTTTGCTGGAGCCACACCCACCCTTCTAGAGCCATACTGCTTTAATTATGTTCTGGTGTCCTTTGCTCTTCCGAAAGTAACTTCTGTATGTTGTGTCAGGAAGGAGTAGTACTTACGATTGTGTGGCTTATGCAAATGGCATCCTATGACAGGTAGATGTGTGGGACTGATGACATTCGCCACTCACAACTGTGTGTTTGAAATTTGCTCATATTTTTCATGATGCCATCTTTCCTTTCTAGTCCAGTGTTTCTCTGGCATTATCTTTGTTGATGTTGGCTGAACTTGTTTAATTAGAACAATCTACATTTTCTTGAGCCTGAGTCTAATGTAGCCCAGGCTGACATTGAACTCACCATGTTGCTGCGGATGACCTTGCACTTCTGACCTTCTTGCTTCTAATTGCCTAGCGATGGGATTATAAGTAGGTACTAGTGCCATACTCTATTTATTTATGAAGTACTGGGAATTATACTCCAGGCCAAGAGAACAACAGGCAAATCCTCTATTGAATGATTATCTTAAATAATCAGTCTTTGACTGTGAGATCCCTTTGTTTTATATTGCAGTTTCCATTTCACTCACTTTCAATGCTGTGTCTCCATGCTAGAGGTGTTGCCCACTCACGCCGCCCCTGGCCTGATCTCCTTCCACTCCTGGCTTTCTGTGCTCTAGTCTGTTTCAGAACTGGCTTGGTAAAACCTGTCTCTAACATTGTCTTCCAGGCCCTGGGCACCCAGCAGGGTAGAGTGTGGGAAAACATATCAACAGCACAGATGAAATCCCAGATACCCCCTTGGCAAATTAAAAACTTAAACTTATTTAATTCTCCTCTTCCCTGTCTGAGTAACACAATGGTCTTAGGAAACGTTACTAATAACATTTCCTCCTGGCCAAAGAGCTTGGTTCAATTTTTGTTTCCCCCATCCATCAACTTGACATGGTTATTCCTTTATGCTAACTTGTGATCCAACTTCATCTATTCGGTTTCTAGTTTTATTGGTCATGTTTTTCTTTTTCTTGATTTTCAGTTTATCCTTTAGAGCATCCTCCTTCCTGAAGTCCATTTTTTGCAGTTTGCCTCAGAAAAGTTTCTTAGAAACATAAACTCTGTTGTGTTTGTACAAATAATTTTATTTCATCTTCGTTTTTGGAACACCCTTTGTCTAGCTTTAGAGATCTGAGTTTATGCTATTTTCCCTCATGGTCGTTGTGTTTGGGTTTCCGTGATGGCCATCAAGAGTTTTTAGAAAGCCTCACTTTTGTCTTATACAATTTGCCCTTCTCTCAGGCTTCCGTCTCAGTATCATAGCCTTTCAGGAATAAACCATCATCTTTCCAAATATTTCTGGTTAATTTCTGGAGAATCTATTCCTTATTTCTGCTTTGAGTCTATTCTTGCAGCCTGACCCGTTTCTTTTTCATGAGTATATGTTTTTGTTTATTAGTTGGCTTTCTGAGAAGTTCATGCAAGAGTGCTGCACATACACTAATCACTAACACACTAGTTCCATCCTTCCCCTGTTGCCTTCAACTCCGTCAGTGGCCCCACTCCCTCTCAAATAGATGACCTTTTCTTTCATTATTATGTGAGTGCGTGTGTGTGTATAAATACAGTCTGCTGAGTGCATTTAGTGGTGCTCCTGTGTACACATGTTTAGGCTTAGCACGCCACACTAGATGACCTCTCCAGGATCTTGTCTCTGGAGAAGACTGGGTTCCCATCTTTCAGGAACCATTCATTGTCTACAGCTCTTCACCTTGAGTGGGCTCCTCTGAGATGTCTCCCACCCACACTGGCTTGTCAACTGGTGTTGTCATGAACAGGTGTTGTTAAGTGACCATATTGCTGATATTTTGTTGGTATAGCTTCCTCCTCATATAGAGAAGACACTGTCTCAACATCAGACATCCTGGCTTCTACTGTCTTTCTACTTACTCTTTCATGATGATCCCTGAGCTTTACATGTAGGTGTTGTGCCATAGATTAATCAATTGAGGTCAGGGCATTTCATTGTCAGTTTTCTGCATTTTGACCAATTCTATACCTCTGAAACAATCTCTATTAGATGCAGAAAGAAGAGGTGGAGCTACACACATCTGTGGGTGTAGCTATTTAAAATATAGTTAAGATTAGGAAAGTGACAACAATAGGTTCTTATCTAGGGTCCTTGACCTCACCAGCCATGAGTTAGGCTTACAGTTCCAGACATGAATTCCCTCCTGATGATCTGGTGGCCTTCAGTCCCATTAGATACCTGTTGGTTACTCACAAGATGTAAGTGCCACTATTGCACCGTTGGGGACCTCTTGCCTTGCTGGCCATTGTTGTGGTCTGTAGGTTTTACGGCTGGGTAGAACTGTGGATGGCTTTTTTCCCTTGCCAGCTTGGATAGCACTTTTGGAGACTATGAAAGATAGTATTCAGAGAGAAGGCTTCCATGTCAGTTCAGGCTCAATTCTTCCAAGTTCCGTGTCCAAAGTTTATGGTGTATGAAGTCATGTTATTACCTTCAAGTCCTGGGTGGCAACCAAAGACAATACAAATTATTCTGGAAGTCTCTTGGACTCCCCTGACCAACAACTTGAAGGGGGATCTCCACTGCCTGGCACTGGAGTTCTTGTATAATACATGGCTCTTAGGGAGAGCTTTAACACCTAAGTGGCAAAACTTCATGGTATTTGTATGTGCATGTGCATGTATATAGTACTATATGTACATAGTTAATGAAATATGGAATAGTATATGTCCCTATGATGTTTTCAAACATCTTTAGTATTATTTATCCTTCCCTTTGTATTGCCTTCCCAGCTCCTTCCCAGTTAAATCCTCCCTCCCCGTCCCCAGCGTCTCCATCTCAGCACCTGTCCCTAGTCATTCTTATTTACCATCTGATTATCCCAAGAAGCTGAAGTCTAGAGCTGAATTAGGTGCTTTAGGATCAAAATAACTTTCGCTTCCAACAAGACTGTTTCAGCTTATGTTTTTAATTTTTAAATACCATCATGCTGTTTTTCTTTTGCTTTTGTTCCACAGTTTTAACCCATAGGAATTCTGAGATCATGGGTTTGAGCTTCAGACCTCTTCCATGGGAGTTTTTGTGTGTGTGTGTGTGGGGGGGTGGAACTGGTGACAATGGCAAAGTCTCTACTAAAAACCCCAGCTTAGTGTGCTTGTGAGCCAACTCCTCTGCCCTACAATGTAAGATTGTCATCCACATCCATGCTGTGGCCCACTCCACATTACCTTGCATGTTCTGCGAAGGTAATTTAAGCACACATGTTTTCTGAAATCTGCTTAGGTTCTAATAGAATCCTGATGAGGAATCTATTCCATCATACTGTGAAGAGTTTCACTTGGGACAAAATTGAAAGAGTTGAAACCAAGCCTCTGAGTCCCTTAATTTAATTCTTCCTGCTCTACAGAGACATCTTTCCCACAAGTCAGACAGTGGTTTAAAAGTAGCAATATCAGTGCTCAGAGGTGAATCTCTGTAAGAGTAAGTCAGTAGATAGATGGATGGATGGATGGATGGATGGATGGATGGATGGATGGATGGATGGATGATACAACGGCAGGGTCAGCTTCTCCCAAACCTTACCTTCTACCTCAAGGTAACAAGGAGGAAAGAACTATCACAGTAATAAGGATATAACCAAGTAGTCTCGCGAGAGGAGGGCTTCCTCCAGGCAGGTTGTGATCTACCTGATGAGTCTGCTTCAGGAGGTGTGGGATATGATTGACAGGAACCCAGGGTAACCAGGAAGTGGCCAGCCCCTGACAGAAGGGTGGTAATGAACATGTCCTATCATCAGAAAAGGAGAGCAATGATGCTGGTTTCCCTGGCTGCGAGGTGAAACCACTATTTCTGATGTGTTTTTGAATTGATTAGTGATTGTCACAAATCCTTTTTTATGACGAAAGTAACAAATAACCATTGGCATGATATGGGGAATGGGGCTTGGATTGACTGGGGAGAGAGTTACTACTTGGGGATATATAATGACCTAGAATATCTGCAAGAAGCATTTATACCACTATGCTTATACAGCCAGATATACCACATACACGTAGAGATACATGTATTTCAGGTATGCATAACTGCAATACACACATGTGCATGCACACTCACACATGCTCTCATCACACATGTGCTCTCATACAAATGCATCCACGAGATGTATAGGCATGCAATGCATATATGTGGTCACACATATGCTCATACCCTCATATGTACATTTAAATAACTCGCATACATGCCCAAATCCACTTGCTCTTCCACATGCTCACATACATAGATGCATGCATACCACATATAAATGCTTAAAATCCACACATGTTGTTATGCACACCCATACTCACAGTTGCATAGATGCATAGATGCCAGCTGTCTACATGAATGTAGATATATACATATACACAAGTATGCATTTATATACAGAGTGAATTCCCTGCACAGTATGTTGCATTGCNCACACACACACACACACACACACACACACACACACACACACACTCATTTTATTCCTGTTATAAGCCAGCTCAGTGTTTTCAGTTTCCCGGTTCTGAACCAGGACCAGAAGTACTTATCCAGCTTATCCATCTCCACTCAGCTTGAGACACGGCTTGAGGAGTACATAATCCCCTGCCGTGGAAACTGAGCATGACTCTTGGCAATGCTATCATGATGGCCTGGCCTCTGTGTTGGTTCCAGATGTCAGCCCATGTGTGGAGGGATACAATAGAGATTACGCAGAAAGTACTAGACATGGATTTTATTTTTTCCAATCACTTATCTTTCACTTAAGATAAGCTAAGAGTATAGTGCCTAGCTCTGAAAGAAGAAAAATCAAAAACTTTTGTCTGAAATTTTAAAACCCTTTAATTTTTATTGATATGCTTCTGTTGATTTGATGGAAAGAGGATGTGGCCGGTGGGTACAACAGGAGATCAAATCTGTGGTTGCCAGTGCTTTACATTGTTATTGCTCTTTCTCACTGTTGTTCTGTCCTGTTTCATCTTCAAAACGTCCAGGGCAGGCTCCTGGCAAATCTCTCCGTTCTCCGTACCGTCTCAGTGTTGGGTGGGAGTAAAGGGCATTCATAAATGACAAAAGCTCCTGAGGTGTGCAGACTTACTGATGTCCTCTGTGGACTGTCAATGCTTCAAAAACCACTAGGTGTGTGAGCATCCAGGCCTAAGAGTCTCCTAATATGGTCCAGCGACCTGCTAGGTCTAGGAATGCTGGGCTCTCTTCACAGAGACTCCGGATGAGAGAACTCCCTTTTCCTGCTTGAGGGAGGTGGGATTAGCAGGAGCTTGGGAGGCTCTTGTAAAATCAGGCAATGGTTGTCATGTTCTGACTCACAGGAAGATGCGGTGGACACATAGGATTTTCTGAATCACATCTTTTTCTATTCATACCTTTTCCTGTGGCCTTCATTTCTGATCTTGCACATGTTAGAGGAGAAATGGCTAAATCTCTCTGATGTTTGCAGCACCAGCCTGGTCACAAAGGGGTCATAGTCTAAACATGTGTACTGTGTAGGAATTGCTCTTCTGTGACTTGGTAAACACAATGAGGCAACATGTCCTTCCAAGGATGGTGGCTTAGCCCCTGAGGGGCTGAGTTAAGGCTGTTCTGGGATTCTCAAGGTCGTGGTGACATCTAGAACTTCCTATCCTGAGCCCAGAGCTAGACCTCACTTCTGTTGCCTCTGACTTCCAAGGAAATGTGGTTAATTTCTAGAACACTAACAGAAGCAGCCTCTGAAGCTTAAGCAAGGGGCTGCCACACAGCAGGAGAGGGGGGGCTGCCACACAGCAGGGGAGATACCACAGGGCCAGTAAGGGGGCTATCACACAGCCAGGGACACTGTGAGTGACAGGAGCCGCCTTGTAGCCAGGAGTGAAAAGGAGCAGCCACAGAGTCAGGCCTCTGCCTTCCACTCCTACTGAAGCCCAGCTCAGCACCGTTGGTCCAGGAGGGAAGAAGCAGTATCTGGATGTTCTGTGTTGAACAGTAAATCATTGATGATTTAAACCCTGACAGATCGTAGCCCAGTCATCGTGGTGCGCTGTTGCCAGGAACCTCTTGCTGACATGAGTTATAGGTTCTCAAAGGTTAGTGCTCAAACTGATGTCACGTCTGCGAGCCTCCCTGTCCCCCCAGTTTCCTGCACATGAAGTGAGTGCCAGATGTGATTCTCTCCCTGGAGGGAACGTAAGAAAGGACTCTTCCTGTGATGGCCTGTGGCCAGCCCTTCTCCAGGTGTCCATCCGCACGTTTGCTGGTAGAGATTCGCAGAAGTGCTCCATTTTATATTTCCTCGGGTCATCAAACACACAGGACAAACTTGACCCAGTGCTGGAGGAGACAGAGGTCCCCAGTGATACCAGGTTTTCAGCTTGGAGCCAGCAGGCACCAAACCATGCCAGGGGTTTCCAGAGCTGAGCATAGCAAGCTCTTCCTGAAGAGTCTATCTGAGCAAGCACATAAAAGCCTTGGTCTTATTTTGACAGCAAGGCTTTGAAGATAACTTGAGTGAACAATTTCAAAACTTACTTGTATGCTTTATTCTGCTTAAGCAAAAAAAAACCCAAAACAGTGGTGTTTGTGTTACCCATGCAAGTGCAAAGCTGTGTAGGTCTCTGAAAAAGAATTAATTTATATTCCATTTTTATATTACACTGACATCATTATAGCAATGTTCTGAAATTCTAAATTAAACAGAAGAATAATGAGTAGTGAAACTCATGACTATAGTCCATTAGATTCTCTTGAATATCTGTGTTACTTATATAAACGCCCCATACCTCTAACCATTTAGCCATCTCAGAACTGGGTGCCACATAGTTCTTACAGTTTGGATGTCACAGATTTGGGTGCCCCAGTAGCTGTCACCAATGTTCAGAACTCTGTAGCTGTTACGGTTTGGGTGTCACAGATCGGAGTGCCGCAAGTCCATACAGCTTGGCGCTGCAGCTGTGAACGTGGCTGAGCATCTCTGCTCTTCTCATCATGGTTTTACATCCTGTGAGTCCTAGATAAATTCTTCTCTGAGTCTTCTGTCTCCAGGTCTGTTTCAGTCTCTGAGCCAAGGGACAGCTTCTCTTCTATCTTCCAACTAATACTCATGGTTTGTTGTCTGAGTAACAGTCACCATCTTGGAGAGGCCTTAGCACTTCTGCACGTAGTCTTTTCTCCTCAAGACATGGGTGTATTAGGAGGCCACTGCCTGGTGCACAGGCACCCTTTTCTGCTTGTCTCTCCTGCTCCTGAGAAAGGACCACAGCAGGACAGGTACATATGTCTGTCTTACCTGCAGTTGACAACAAACATTTCTTTTCCATTAAAGCAGATACCCACAGAAATATTTTGAGGGATGTGTTGAGGAAATGATGCTAACCTTGAGATCTGGTCCTGCGTCAAGGTCATCAGTGATCCTCTTCCATGGGGAGATCTCAGGCATATATATGAACTTTAAACTACACTTTAACTACACTTTCCCTCTAGTGGAGCCTGGGCGGGCAAAACCCACTTGATAAAAGTGGAACAAGACCTGGGGGACCCTTTTATTGCCTTTCTTGAACTGAACCATTACAAATATTTTATTGCACATCACAAGGAAACATTTTGGAGTCATCAAAGCCCATGAGAAGATGAAGATTGTAACTGGCGCTCTTTGGCCCTGAACTTGATGAGGTACACGCTGGGTTCCAGAGTCTGAAAAGCCTCATTGTAGGTCTGTGGGGATGCACTTAGAGCTGGGTGCCTTTGTTTCTCATGGAACTCCAGAATGTAGACACAGATAGTCGCATGACTTGAACCCATCTCCAACCCCTTCTTCCTGTCAGTCGCTCCAATTCAAAGCCGCACCCCCCTCTCATCTAATCACATTTCTGCTCTAACTGCTAACTAGCCCTGTGCTGAAACATCTGGGGGCTACCATCAGTCATCTCATTAACATGGCAGACAATTGACAGAACTCCGACGATGCCGGTCAGCTAGGCTATGACAGTATACTGTGCCCTGCCATGTTCACTGAGCGGTCATTTGTCTCCCTGCTGTCCGGCGGCTGGACGTCAGAGACTGAGATATGGAGGGCTGGTTTCTGTTCAGGCCACCCTCCTTGGCTGGTGGCCGCACTGTCTGCCTATGTCCTCATATGCCCTTTCCCTTAACTGAACCCTAGCAGCGCCTTCCGTTCCTGTGAAGACTTCCGTCAGGCTGGACTAAAGCTACCTTTGTAACCTCATTTGGCTTTGGTGATCTTCTCAAGGCCGTGTCTCCAGACAGTACAGTGGGGATCAGGGCTGTGCCGTCAGTTTAAGGAATATTCTTCTATCTGTTACACCGGGGCTTTAGACATTGTACAACAGGAATCCAGAGCAGAAAACCTGAATCCCCTCCTAGACATTCATATCTTTACTCGATCACTTCCATCCCACGCAATCGCTCTCCCCGAGCACTGGGATTACAGGTGTGTGCTGCTGTGCCTGCCCGGCTTCACCGCACCTAACTCACGCTGGTTCCTCTCTTCAACCCTGGTTCCAGACTCCTTAACAAGAATGAAAGTCTGACTGCTGACCTCTCCATTTCTTGGATTTACTCGTGTTCTGTCGTTTACAGCTTCGAGGAGGTCGTACCTCTCCCAGCCCTCCCCCCACAGGATCTCGTGGTAATTTTGTCATAGAGGAGTTTAGTTGTGCTGGACGTGGTGTTTGGTACGTGCTTAATGTGGGTGAAGGTAGGGAAGGACATAGGTACACAAGTAGGTGTCAGGTAAAAAGAGAGACTTCCTAACAGATGTGTGGCTTATTCTCCAATGGCACAGGCTTACTGGGCATTGACCTATCAGGCCGCTGTGGGTCATCCCTGCAAGCCTTTGACTCACTCTTTGAAGCCACCACACCAGAGGTTTAGACTATTCAAATGAATTGCTAGCAAAAATGGTCAATAGTTATTTTCTATTCTTGCTTGCAGTTGTTACAACTTACTGTGAGTTTTTCTTGAGTACTTTGTGGAGATATTGGCCCATGGTTGATACAACTTACTGACCGTTTTTTCTTAAGTGTACCATGGAGAGACATCTGCTAGGGCATGCCTGGCCCAATGCTGACTACAGTAGGATGGGGATCTCCACGAAAGAGCTGAACCCTGGATAGAGTCATAGCTACCAAGTTTATGGACAATGCAGGGCCAGTAGACATCACACTGTTGTGGTCTCAAATGTGACATAGTAACCCCCCAACACGCACGCACATGCACACACACACACTCAGCAAAAAATGCATCAAAATCACCCCTGCTTCATGAATGCCAGTTATGCATTAAATAAAATAAAAACATTTATATAATAAAAACTCACCTCTATAGTACATTTTTGTTAGTCAGCTTTCAGTCTAAGGAAATTCCTGAGACATGTGAGCTCAAACAGCATGGCGCAGGCTCCGGTGAGGGCCTGATTCCTGACTGTGAGGACAGAGTCTGTGAGGGAGAACCATGTCACCAAGCCTGAGAGAGGCTCCGGGGTCAGATGGAGGCTGCAGTGTCAGTCCACTCTACCAATGTCTAGCACAAAAGGTCAAACACTTCCCTCAAGGGTCCTAGGGACCTCCTGAGAGTCTCACCACCTTCCAGCATTGCAACCCAGGGTCTTTGGAGGAGACATTTAAACCTTGTCCCAGCTGTAGTAGCCTAAATACCAAGGGGGAAATAAGACCAAGATGTTCCATATTTAGGAAAAGTTTCCAATGAGTCTCTCCTAGAGAAACGGGTAGCTATAAATCCACATCAGTCTTATTCAAGATAAACATAAGAATCTTTAAAAGCAGCATAAAGACCAAGTGAAAAATGCAAATATGCATACTACAATGAAAACTTTCCATGTTTTCATTACAGCCTCGCTGGGTCCTAAGGTCAGTGCATTCTGAGAGTTTCGTGCTCTGCCCCAGGCCACCAGGTTTTGATGAGCCGTGTGAGCTCAGTCAACTACCGTGTGCCTCAGATTGCTGCCTTCCACCAGGCTGGGTATAGATGGCTCCAGATCGGACAGAGTGAGCCCTAGGAGAGTTCCCTGCGGCTCAGCCACAAGGAACACCTTGTGCTTGTGAATGGTGCAGAGCCTGGCTGCTCTTGCTGTGACCTTAGCGAGGAGTTCTCTTCTGTGTCTGCCCTCAGCTCTGCCATGGATGTGGAGAAGGGACAGATACTAGATGGATGGGATCCTGTCTCACCCCCAGGCCCCTCTTAGGCACAGGGCTGGACTGGCCATCGTGAGGGTAGGCTCCTCAGGCCAAACAGATAATTTCTGTTTTTCATCATAGTACAGGGAAAAATGGAAGAAAAGGAGAGTAGCTCCTTTAGACCTCCGTGTAACTAAAATATCACATCTCATCCTGAGACTCCCCAATGAAGGCTGCAGGCAGCCAGCTCTGCCTTCAGGCCCTTGTACTCTCCTCTCCCATCACAGTGTGACCCCCAAGTCATAGGCCTTCCTGCACGTAGGTTTAGCTGGGCTGCTATCCCTGCCTGTAGTTGGTGATGGGGTAGGGTGGGATGTGAGGGCCAATTCCAGACACAGCTACTCAGCCTGAAGATGTTATGATTAAATTAGTTACCTTCCCGATCAAAGAGAAACATTTCAAAAATATTTTCCAGGAAGCAGTTGCTAAAGAGATTTTAGTTTGTGGGGCATTGACAGTCGGTTTTCTTTGTTGTATCCAGAGTTGTTGCATTCCACAAGATGATACTGGGAATCCATGTGACGAGCGATTTATTTACATGCATACATGCAGAACCCACACAGTG
The DNA here is from genome assembly GCA_001685095.1 of Ellobius talpinus. Taxonomy (NCBI): domain Eukaryota; kingdom Metazoa; phylum Chordata; class Mammalia; order Rodentia; family Cricetidae; genus Ellobius; species Ellobius talpinus. The sequence goes on along the minus strand of LOJH01005240.1, from coordinate 1,959 downwards.
CAAGGCCAGGCCTGTCATCAGCCCCCTGCATTAATGGCAGGTGGACAGCACTGATAGCTTTGGGACATTTTCCGGAGCCTCCTCCACCACTGAGGGTTGACACTGTTTTCTCTAATCTCAGCAGCTACAGTGTGCCTCATGAAGTTCGGTAATACACTTGAACCAGAATCTCTCTTTGCCTATGTTTAAAGTCTATTAAATATCTTCATCTGACAGCAAACAGGTGCTGAGTCAAACTTAATGGCACCTTCTCTAGGTAAGTTACATAGAACTGCCCAGCTGGGGGAATGTATTCCCATGGTCCTCACAGCCCAGGGTTGAGCATCTGGATAGCCCAAGGTCCTCACAGCTCAGGGTCTATATGCCCCAGTCCTCACAGGCATGGTCTGTGTGTTCCAGAATCCTCACAGATCAAATATCTTGCAGCCTAGGTCCTTGGAGCCAGGATCTATTCAGCAGCATCTATGCAGGTGAGATTAGGTATAACTTAGGATCCAGGTGACATTTAGCCCTGACAGAAGATGGTGTTGAGATGTTTTCAGTCCCACAAGAGAGATGTTTCCTCCCTCTAAGTAGAGACCCAGAAGTACCAACATCTCTCTGTAGGCCCTGGATGAACCTGGCAGCGGTCAGGCATGGCGGGGAGGGTCCCCACCTACAAGTGTCCAGTTATTTGTTCTTCTGGTAGACAGTTGAGTTATCATGCATCACACGCTCAGGGCCTAAGAATGCTTGCTGTTCATGGTATATCCGTGCAAGTGTCCATAAACACCCCTGTGTTCTCTTCTGTGAAAACAAGAAACTTGGGGCAGCAAGTGGAGGTCAGACTCCAAACTGGCAAGCCCGGTTCTAGAAGCTCTAGTTGCTCTTTCGAGTATTTTCTTTCTGTTCGCTCTGCAGCCTTTTTAGTTAATCAGCAGTGCCTGCTTCTCCTATTGTCTGTATCAGGCGAGGCTGAGTTCTCACTAATGCGAAGCATTGCTCGGTAACACTGTTCTTGACATGTGTGCAGAGGCGGTATTGAGACTGCGCAGGTGAAGGGGCCCGCAAGAATCTGCTGCCCCACCGCTGCTGCCCCAGAGGCACTCATGAGAGCCTCCGATGAATTCAAAGCCATATGTTGCTGCTGATGTTTTTCTGCATATGGCCACAACCCAGTCTTAGTGGGGCATGTGCACACCTCCTCCCACAAGAACATATGCTTAAAGTGCAGAGCCATCCTATTTCCAGACAGGAGCCCACTCCTGATTCGCTCCCCACTTCCTTCTCAACGTCTCCCGGGAACGGTAAAAGTAACAAAAATACAGGCAGGGGGTAATCTAGATCCATAAAGGAAACAGCAAGGCCATCATGAAGGAGGATATGGTTGGGAGCCTTAATGAAAAATGATGCTTGCAAAACCAATGGAAATAGAGGTAGAAAAATAAAATTGCCCAGCTCAAACTGGGAAGCTAGGAGCAGACTTGGTGAGCATGGGAGACTCAGGCTGCAGCAATGTGTACCTCAGCTGCCTTCTTGGCAAGCCTGTGTCTGTCATGGATGATAGGCGGTCCCCAGTGCAGGAATGGGCCTGTCTGTGTTCACTGTCCTGGGCTCTGGAAGCTGACCGAGCAGTGTGTGTAGCTGTAGTTGGCCCTAAGCACCAGTCAACGAACTTCTGAATTTCTGAAAGAGGAGGCTGCTGTGCCTTTTCTTGCTTTTAAGAGTGTTTCTGGACAGGATAGTGTGTGCCTAGTACACATTCTGTTGAGGGTTCTGAGCAGCCTCAGGTTTGAGTGTGAGGGGCAAAGTCTAGGCCCCCCTGAGGTTCAGCAGTAGCAACAGAACTTTGCTTGTCTTTGCCTCAGGTGGGAGAAGCTGGGGCTTTCTATATGGTATGTCATGCAATCCTCCTGCCTCAGCATCCTGGTTCCTGAATTGATTTTTAACTAATACATATATTTACAAAAACATCTGTCT